>PVKU01001793.1:0-269786 GCA_004027475.1 Anoura caudifer | reverse complement strand
GACCAGGTTTATGCTGGCGTGCCAGGGAGCTGCCCAGGGAGCGATGTCCCAGCTCCCTCCCCTGAGACTTACGGCCAGCCCTGGCCCGGTTTCTCGGCCCCCGCCCTGGTCTCCGCACCGCCGGAGTACTCTCCTTACCGTCCGGTTTTTCAACGTCCACTGCAATTTTCGATAATCTGTTTTCCGGTGATCCTTTAATATTTTTTAATTCTTGATATGAGGATATATACTTATGTTAAAACCAAAATTATGATTCATAAAAAGTACTGTTCTCATGAGAAAATTTGCATCAGGGAAAAATTAAACAGTGAATTTACACAAAAGTGAGTAACAGATTTCTCACAACTCTGGTGAATGAACTTAATGTTATTATTTAATTAAAAATTAAAATTACTAGCCCAGCATTTGTGAATATGGTTATTCAAATGTGCATTAATAATATGGCTATTTTTTTAGTATTTGTGTATAATTTAAAAATATTATCTGGGACTGTTGAATTTCCATATAAATATTAAGATCGTATTGTTGATATCTGCCAAAATGGTGGCTGAAATTTTGAGAGGGGTTGCTTTGAATCTTTACATAAATTTGGGGAACATTGTCATCTTAACAATATTAATGTTTGTGATTAAAGAATGGGAGGGATGTGTATTTATAACACTTTAGAGTTATTTCAACAATGTTTCATAGTTTTTAGTGTATAAGACTTTCACTTTTTCTAAATTTATTTCTAAATATTTTATACTTTTTGATAATACTTTAAATAGGATAGTTTTCTTAATTTCATTTTCACAAAATTAGTTGTTAATGTATAGAGACATAATTAATTTTTGTACATTTGATTTTGTATCATGCCATCTTGCTTAACTTGTTTATTAGTTCTAATAGTTTTTTAGTATATTACTTAGGATTTTCTGCAGGTAGAATTAGTTTTACTTCTTCCTTTCCTAGGTGGACACATTTTGTTTTCTTATCTAATTGCTATGGCTAAAATCTCCACTAGAATGTTTAATAAAAGTAAAAAGAAAGTGGTTGTGTTATCCCAGATTTTATGGGAAAAGAATTAAGTTTATTTACCAGTGAATATTGTATTAGCTGTGTTTTATTCATAAATGCCCTCTACCAAGTTGAGGAAGCTCCTTTGCATTCATTCCTAGTATTTTTCCATGAAAATGTTGTATTCCATCAAATACTTTTTATATCTATACAAAGGATCATATACTTTTGTTTGTTATTCTATATATATGGTATATTACATTAATTAATTTTTAGAATTGTTATTATTTCTGAGGTATACTTTTAATGAGTTTCTTATCAAGATAGCTTAAGATGCCACCCAAAGAGCTGCACCTACACTTTGGCATGTCTATTTCAGTTAATGGATTGTGATTGGTGTTTCAGAAATTAATGCTGGAATTAATTTTATAAATTACTATCTCTGTTACCAACTAATAATTTAAATTGAGAATATTTTTACCCACATTTAAAATTATTTCAATTGGCATTTTTAAAGATAGTATCATAATTTTGTTAAAATTTTCTCTTGTAAGTTTTTAACATCAAGGTCTATATATATTTATTTAAATTACATTATAATTATATAATTTTTTATCATGTGTAATATGAATTCTCAATTATTGATAAATAGATTTTAACTGGGTTAAAATGTGAACACCTCCACACCTCTTTTTCTGACTTGTACCCATACATTCAATAATTATTGTTCCTCTACATGGTACAGGCCCATGCCAAATGTTAGGATGCACCAGAAGCAAAATCAGCAGGATTTATGATTTTGTGAAGTTTACAGTGTAGTATGGAAACAAACATTAAATAAATGGCAAACACTGTGCACTTACTGATTGTGATAACTACTATAAATAAAAGATAGGAAACTGTGAAATTAAATTGTATTGAATATGGCAATGGGAATGAAAATTGTTTATAATCTATGATGGCCCTTGAAAACCTCTTAGTGGTCTATAAATTATGATATACCTGATTTCTGTACATAAGGCTCTACAAAGCTTTTATGACATAGACTCTGATTTGCATTAAAGAAAGGAATAAAATGAACATGTATACATAGGTATTACAAGTAGTTAAAGAAATAACTACAATTAATAGAGCAAAATGAGTATAGATGGAGAATTCCAAAATATCCTGCCTTCCTGAAGGATGTGTTCTTTTTTTCTTTTGATTTTATTAGTAAGTCATAATAATGTATTTAATGGAAGATTGAACAAGATTTTATGCTCATTTAACTTGGTTTAGGTTCTAAATTCTCTAATCATATTTAGGAGTGGTTCAAATTTGTGTAATTAATTTATCTTTCTATTTTTTTCTTTTCCATAAAAAGGCAACAATCAGAGTTCCTTCCTAACAATGTATTCATTTGGGTTAAAATGAGATCATCCAAACAGGTAATTAGTATAACATCTAACACATAGTAGGACTCAATATAATGTTAGCTACTCCTACAACTAATTAGTTTGTGAGATCTTTTTGGCTATCAAAATGAGATTTAGAAAGGTAAAACCGAGAGTGGTTGCTCCCTACCCCTCTCTAGGATTAGACAAAATCTGGGATCAGACAAAATGATATTTGAAGAATGCCATGTATTTTATATATTCACATTTATTCTGTGTTTAATATCTTGGATATTGGTAAGAAAATATATATATATCTCCAAGGATTATTTATTGCTCTAAAATTATAGTTATGGACTGTTTTTGTTTTGTAGTTTGCTTTGGTGTTGCACATCTACATATCACTTGTTGATTGCTGTCCAGCATTGACTGAAACAACTTCACAGAACTATAAAATTTTAGCTCTATTTATGCTATCTTATTAACAGATGATACTTATCAAGTATTTTCTCATTTTGGTAGTAAGATGTCATGTTAACATTTCAGGAATCATTATGTCTCAACTTGAGTCTAATTTGTCAAGTCTCCATTGTGTCATTTGTTAAATCTTTACTCACCTATTTGTCTTAGGCATTTCCTTACAAAAGCAGTCAACTCACTGTGAAATGGAGACTACTGGAGAACCCAAAGAATTGTGAATGTAAGATGCCAAAGTTTGACATCTTATATTCATAATTGAAAAAATAGGACACATTTCATAACAGTTAAAGAAAAAATTCCCTTTCAGTTATGTAGGCATTTTTGTGAAAGTATCTTTTGACTTAAATTATTCATGTAAATGCCCTGTTTTTTTTTTATATTCTATGAGGGGGGATCAAAAATACCCCCTGGAATTATCTACTGGAGGGCAGGCCCCTTGTAGTACTGGCTTCCCCCCACTAGGTGAGTGTTCTAGGAATCCATCTGTATCCATGCACTGGCTGCACTGAGCTTCAGTGAATTTTGGTTTTGAAGACTCTTTCAATGCGCTTGCCCTTTTCATGATGGGTGATCACCTGCCTGCACTGTGCTGAGTGTTCAGCAGGTTTTCACTACAGACAGCATGACTACTACCATGCCCCACCCTCCCTATTCACCTGATCTTGCCCCAAGCTACTTTTTGTTTCCCCAGCTGATAAAAGTCCTCGAAATGAAACATTTTGCCAATGTGGAAGAGCTGAAATAAAAATCAGCAGAAGCACTAAAAGTCATCGGAATCAATGAGTTCAAAAGCTGTTTTGAGTAGTGGATAAAGCATCTCAATAGGTGCATGCCATTCAATGGAGAGTGCTTTGGAGGTGACTAAAGATTAAACTTCAGTCAGTTTAAAGAATAAGTACACAAATTTTATAAATAAATTCTATTTTTTGGGATCCCCCCTCATATGTTGGGTTTGAATTTTTCTATTAATTGTCCAAGTACTTTAACTTTGTTTCTGATAATGTGCTTATATCTTTCTTTGCTTCTGTAGCAGTGGTGATTACTAACCATTGTGGTTTATAGTATTGTTGTTTGTGGCTAACCACAGCAGAGTTTACTTACTTATTGAATGATGAATTAGTTATTAGACCTTTCTGTATACCATCACTAATTTCTTGTTACAAGGTAGCCTCCTTCCACAGTTGACTCTAACTTTGTCAGCACACGGGATGTTTTGTACAAGTGTGCTTAGATAACTATCTATGGGCAGGAGGAAAGGAAGCAGGAGTGAGACAAAGGAAAAGTCATACTTCTCCACTGTCCCAGTGAAACCCTTTGCCCGCACTAGTAGGATGTAGAGCTGCAATAACCCTTTAGAGTTGGCCTCAGTTTGGCCTAAAAGGAATTAACTATTTATTTCCATGTAAATCAGTCATTCCATGTGCAACACCCAAGATATTTGGGTTAGGTGGTTCTCTGCCTGAGTCTAAACAGTGAAGGGACTGGCAGCTACAGGCTGATTTCTAACAGTACTCATAGGAGTGTGGGCAATAGGTCTTCTCTTGAGAATGTATCACAGATTTAATAACCTGAAAATTCTGAATGGAAAGGCTATTATCCCCATTTTACAGAGAGAAAAACAGATTTGTTCAGCTGCACATTTAATAATTACTACCTGAAATGGGCCTTAAAACTAAGACTACCTAACTCCAGATCCCTGTACATTGTAGTGGAACTGATTGCTTTCTCAGGTTTTTGTGTGGAGATAGGATTTTCAGAAAGGCACCAGTTTTTTGCCAAGCTCATATATACCCAAATATCTCTCTACTGATTTAACTGTAGCTAATTTGCATAGCCCTTTTATTCTTCATTACGTTTTATAATACATTTTCTCAGATATAATATGATCAGATAAGATTATGGGTCCTTATAGCCATTTGGTAAACAAGACAGAATAAGCATCATTATTTCCAATGATAGATTAGGGAACAGGCACAAAAGTGATTATGTGATTTTACAGTCACAAGTTAAATAAGAAAACTTAAAATTGAACCCGAGTGTTCTAAGACCAGAGTATGCATACAGTACTCTTCATTAAGATTTGTTCATTGGGATGTGTTTGTGTACTTTAGTGTCTCAGAATTTAGAGGATTTGTAATTTTATTAGCTCATGTACTAGGTCTTTATGAACTCCTACTTCAATTGATTAAGAATATGTCTGTTATATTAGCATTTTTACTACCCTACTTTTTGTTTTTCTCATTTGTATCATAATAATCATCCTTTGGCATATTCAACTCCTGCTTCCAGTTAACTACTATGTATACAGAAATTGCACAGTGAAGTAAAAATCAATGATGACTCCGTAGGAGAGGACTTAGCATTTGTTACTGATGGGTTCTGTTTATTGCTCAGACAGCACACTCAGCTGTGTCCACACTGAAGCAAAGGACAACAGCCGCCCCATTTCATCAGTCATGGCGTTCAAGCTAGATGCAGATTTAATTTGTGCTAAAATACTCACTTCCACTTTACTTTTTTCCTGTACATATTTTTCTTTTGTAATTTGCTTATTTGACATGATAGCATCACTAAGACTTTGTTGCATGTATTTGTCATTTTTAAGTGTAAATAAGCAGTCTAAATAGTAGGAGTAGAAATGAGCAGAAAAGACTTTTAACCGTAAAAATCGTTTCTTTCTTCCCTACATTCTTTTGTATATTATTTTTAATTGGGCCTTACCTTTTGCTTTCTTTTTAGCTTGAGTATAGATAATTACTAAGACTTGAAATATTCACATAAAGATACCTTCAATTTAAAATAAATCTATAAAGAAAGAAGAGGTAAATTTCTATATAGCCTTAGTGTTAAAAATAAACTTTTCTTATTACTTTTATTTTTATTGTTTTATATATATTCCAAACTAAATTGCTATGTGGTTCTCTTTAAGGCATATAATTTTACATTTTGTCTGCTGAAGACACCTGACTTTTGAATTTTTATATCAGTGCATTATCCTTTTAAAAAATAATAGTTACTTGAAATTTGCAGGGCTTATTTTGGAATTATGGAGACATTATTAATGGCAAATGAATAATTTGGTATTTTATATCTGTTAAGTTTTGAAAAACATACAAAAGTTTCTCAATACAGATATCATTTGATATAACAAATTATGAAGAGTTAACACTTATGACAAAACAAAAATAATATAAATTGATTCTATACAATATGTATATTAGAGGCCAGGACATCATTAAGCGTGGCCTCGCTATATCTGATTAATGCTTCCTCACACAGTGCTGTATGGCTCTTCAGTTCTACTAATGAAATATGCCCAGATGCAAATGGTCAAATGAAGCAAAACAGAAAATGAAGGCAAAAACTAGAGAGTCTATTTTCTAGTGGGGGCTCTAAAGAATTTAAGAACATTATCATTTATGAAAATATGCAAGCTAGATATTGTATTTGACACATATTGCATCATAGAATTGAGAAAATGCTGTTAAAGAAAGTCAATAGAGGAACTACACTTATTAAACAGGCACAATAAATTTAGTTGAGCTTGCTGAAATTCCCATCCTTCCAGGAACCTGGCCATCATTTCAATGTCTTTATCATTACACATTTATACTTCATGAATTATTTTCTCCTAGAGAGGAAGCTTCTCTGATTATTTAATGGAAGATGATGGAAAAGCAAGATTTTCTTTAAAGAAAGTTTTAATAATCTACTTAATGGAACAATTAAAGGCCATTTTGTGAAGTGACATCAAAAGATGCTGGACCTTTATATTAATTTCAGAACCCACAGACTGTACAAGTTCATGTAAAGTTCCCTGAGGCCACTTTACAGACACTTCGGTTAGAACCTGAGTCTTGTTCTCCCTTTGGGGACTTGAGATTGTGTGGCAATTCCATCAAGTTCATTTTGGGATTCAACAGAATGCTATTATAAGGATATTTCTATCTGCCATAAATCAGTGAAAGACATGTGCCTTCCTTTATGATATTATTTGTGCGTGTTTGTGTATCGGAGTTATCCTAATAATAATGTCCAGTTTAAATATTACTGTCAGAAATAGTTGTTTTAAGAGTGACTACTTTGAAACAAAAGTTATTTCTGAGTGAGATCTTCCAAAATGTGGCAGGCCAACTCTTTCCATTACCAAGAAGTATGTTTTGTAAATAATTCACCCTGGAGCTTTGACTGCAGTGTTGTTTCTCATAGAGAGATAGTCTATAGGTACATTATTCAAACACTTTTAAGCCTTAGGTAAATGTCTGTTAAATCTAGCTTGATAAATTTCCAGTCCAAAACAATGTCACGCCTGCCCTATCACATTTCATAACATGAATTTCTATCACATGTTGGTATGTTTCATATAATTTATCATTAATAGATAAAATAAGAACAAAATTGAGTTTTCCTTGGCTTGTGCAGTAGGGGAACCAAATGATTTCAAAAGCCTTAGTTTTACAACATTTTTGGGTTCAGCTCATTATAGAAGTGGCCATTCATGCAGCAAAGATGTCAGTTTAGACAATATTAATTTGCTAGGGCTGCTATAACAAAATACCACAGACTGAGGGGATTAAATAACAGAACATTATTTCCTCAGGTTCTGGAAGTTGGGAAGTCCAAGGTCAAGGTGTCGATAGGACTGGTTCCTTCTGAGAACTATGAAGGGAAGATCTATTCCAGACCCTGGCTGGCAGAGGCTGTCTTTATCCTGGGTCTTCACACCAGTTTTCCGTCTCTCTGTCCCCTTTTTATAAGCACGCTGGTCACGATGGGTTACAGTCCATCCTCACAATCCCATTTTAACCCAGTGGCTTCTGAAAGACCCTATCTCCAAATGAGGTCACATTCTGAGATACTGGGAGATAGGACTTCAACACGAATTGTTTGAGGGGGCACACTTCAGCCCATAGCAACTGAGGTTATATTTTTCAGTTTTTTCAATAACATTTCTAAATAACAAGAAAGACTTTTCAGAATAGTTTTATTACCTTTAAAACACTGTATAGAATTTTCTAAAGTTTCTTAAAGTGATTTTGAAACCCAGTCATTTCATCAAAGTCAGCACTAGAGCTGAAGGAACAATAAGTGATTGATTTTGTCCTGGCTCAACCATTAACCATTGAATTTGCCCTGGGCACAGTATTTAAATAATCTGTGCAATTCTTCATGGAGAGAGGGGAGTCTGTGTCCAAATGTGCTCCTCTTATAAGGTCATCAGTTATATTGGACTAGGGCCCACATTCATGACCTTATTTTAACTTAATTACCCCGGTAAAGACTCCATCTCCAAATGCAGCCACATTCTGAGACACTGAGTGTTAGAACTTTGGTGTATTAATTTTGAGGAAAATATGATGGAGTGAATATTCAACCCATTACAGAAATATAGACGCCTAAATTATTTTTAAAAACCAAACAAATGTTGGGGCTTATTAATTACCTCATCCATTGTCAAAATATATGCCCATAGATTATGATTACATTTTTCTTTAGATTGTATGTCATTCTACATGTACCTCAGTGATATATAGATAACTTATAGAGATAAATATATTCTTACCCTCCCCCCTCACACACGCATGCACTCTCAGTCATCCCCTCAATAACCTGAAACGTGGTATTACAAACAAGGGCACTGACCCTTGGATTCAGTAATTAGCCCAAGACCACCCTTGTGGTGATCCAACAGAAGAATTTGATTTCTAATCCAGATATGTTGTATCCCAACTCTCTTACTTTTAACCACTATTTATTAAGGCCTCTTGATCTTGTTGTATTCAAGCCACTTTTCTGCTAGTCCTGATGGATCTTTGCTTACATTTCATAGTATTTGCAGGCCAGCACTAGAATTTCTGAAGCCAGCTCAGTGTTTAGGAGCACATCGCTGTGCCTAAGCCACAGGCCTTGTGGTATTAACTGACCTGGTAGCAAATTATGCAATGGAGAATCCCCAAGCTTTTCATATACTGGAGGAAAAAACCATCATGGATAATGCAAAATGTAATATTATTTTAGTCCATGGTTTTCATCACTGGGTGTTTTAAAAGAAGTGCAAACTTAAAACTGATAAATTTTACTTTAGCTCTTTTTTATTTCTTTTGGTGGCAGTGTTACAGATAGCAAACAGATATCCTGGAGAAAGGAAACACATTGAGTGACTAGATAATCCACAGGAATCACGTAAAATGACAAAAGCATCTACAATCCTCACTGTAAGTCTCAGAATTATTGAGTTATCAATTTTTATAGGATATTCAGCAAAAATATCCCGGCAAACATCTTACATGAGAATATGACAATGTGATTCTTATCAAATGTTCTTTAAATTTAAAATTGATATGACTACAGAGTAACAAAATTAAGAACAAATACTTGCAAAGAGGATTAGCAATATTTTCTCACACTCCTTGTAGTAATGCATTAAGGATTTTAATTTTACAAGCATCACTATTAGCTGCTTATAAACTCTCAGTTTACTTCCATTGCCAATCAGCATTTTAGAATTATTTCCTAGCTTTCATTCAGTCTATCTTTTTAAAATAATCCTGTCAGGAAACTTGTGCTCCTCTGATTGCTACATGTTCATGGCGAATAATAAAACCAGTTCTGTGTATTTCTATAAAAATTTCATTCCACAGAAAATTCATGATTGCATTTTGCTTTTCAAAACACAACTCCCTGGGATCCTTCATCTGATAACCATTTCAGATTAGTCATTGATTTGTCTCTGTTGATAGTGTCAGGTTGCAGGCTCTTAAAGGACATAGACTGTGCACTCTGTTACACATCTTTACCCCGTAGCGTCCTGTGAAATGTCAAGAACTCTGAAGTCATTTAATAAAAATCCCTTGGATTGATTTTTATCTTTGCAGCCAATTAAGGGAGACAGGTGCTATTTCCTCTGACGTTAAGATGTTCAAACACTCCTGGTCCAGAGATTAGGAGCCATATCTCCAAGCTCCAAGCCCGATTCTGAACGTATTAGCTTAATGTAGTGCTTCTCCTTGAAATACTCCAAACTGCAGACATCCATAAAGCACATGCCTCTCTCTGTGCAGGGCTTGAGGTCCTGACAGCCATTGTTTACAGCCAGCTGGAATTTTCTTTGAAGTTATGTATTTGATCTTTAAAAAAATCCATATATATTACTTGCATTGGTTGTTGTATTTATTTGAATATAACAACAACATTGCATATACTTAACTTAAAAATATACTTAAAGTAAAACATAAGTACCAGGTAGACATGTTGCCTTTATCTTGTAGGTCTTGTTATCACTTTCCTTTACCTGTCACACCTGGAAAGTTTATGCCCCAGTCATAGGTAAGGACAACCGTGTGGTGATTGCTGGGGTCCGGTGGGGTGGGGGAGGTAGAGGAGGGTATGGGGGATAAAGGCTGATCGACAGCGACTTGACTTGGGATAGTGAACGCACAACACAGCATACAGATGATGTGTTGTGGGACTATGCACCTGAAACCTGTATAATTTTGTTAACCAGTGCCCCCTCATAAATTCAATAAAAAGGAAAAAGAGAACCCCTGGTGAGATATTTCACAAAGATCTCTTTGCTTTAAGGTTGACTAAAAAGTACCTCAGATGCAGAAATTCCCATGTATAGTACAGATTCACTAGGACGCTCTTGTTCTATGGGATAGACCATAGAACCATCAGGGTCCCAGGACCCTGAATTCTGCTCGTGTGTAGGAGGGTCACTGTGGGGTGCTGGGGAAGGGGCGGGGCCAAAGCAGGCTCTTGGCCTTCTACCTGTGCTTCAAACCGAGCGGCTCCATGCCCTTCTCCTTTGCTTTTAAGATGTTATTTTGTAAAAGTTCTCTTTTTCTGTGTTTTTCTTTAAGAAGAGCGGTAACTAAATGAAAGAATACAATTCAACATAACATTTTGAATATCTTTGAGTAACTTCCAGCATTTTAAAAGGGGCTCCAGCAATAATTCTGTAAAGGTTTCACCTGCCGAGGTTTTCAGCTCTCAAGTATACACCATGTAATGGAGCGTATTCAGTTAGAAGTGCACACCCTATATATTTTGTTTTTGATGGGTACTTCACAAAGTGTAATTTTTCAGAATGTCAATGTTTGTGGTGTTGGATAGTGAATAGCTGTACTATGTTCATTGTACCCTGAACGCATCTGTGAAAGCTCATAAATGACAGAGACTTGACAGAGGGTTTACTCTAATTTGCTAACAAACCTAAAATTTTATATGGTATTTCCAATAATGACTGTGAAACTGAGAGAAAGTTTTCTAAAATATCGTTAATGAAAAACAAATGTTAATCAACCATGCCAAAAAAAAAAAAAAAAAAACTCTCTCTAGTCTCTCTGTAGGAAATATTACAAAATCATTCCCATACAATGATTAAGGAAGCAATCAAAAATATATACAGCTAAAAATGTAGAGAAAAGAGTGCTATAAAAGTATGCCAGGAAGTTAATTAATAAAAAAATCGTATTGTATTATTTTTCTGGATCTGTTAAGTAAATGTGATATATGTCTACAGTTAACATTTTTGAGATTTATTTTCATGGTAAATATAGATTCACTTTAATAACTTATTTTTCATTTGTGATTCTGTGTTAATTTTTATAAAAAGCCCCTCTTGCATGAACCTGAAGTCATTGAAGACAACGGATAATCAGAAACTGCAGTTAGGTCGTTTGTCCTCTCTTTCCCAGGTAAACATCCTCAGGTGCTTTCCAGTGTGATTGTGCTTCCAGACTTCTCTTTGACTCACAGCCTATGTGCTCATGAACTAAGGTCCCTCTCCCCGAAGGAGACTGGAAATAAGTGGACTTGACTGCTTGGGAGAAGTCACAGCATAGCTTAGTATAAAGTAAGTACAGGCTTGGCATAAAATGTATATAGGTTTACAGCCCAGAATTTCAAGCTATTAATTCTGTTATCTTAGGAAACATATCTCATCTTTATTTTACAATTCAGCTCCATCATTTACAAAAATGGATGAGAATACCTAGCTCAAGTTTGACCAGTATGATGAAAAAATATGTATAACTCACTTCCCTCAGTACTTGGTATATACTAGATGATTAAGTAACGTTTGCTATTTTTTATTAGTGTTTAAACAGAATCATATACTTGTTTCTGTATCTCTCAAAAGATTGGACAAAGTTTGAGAATGTTTTTTAAAAACATAACCACAAGTGATGGAAAGCCTGTTTTCTCCTGGTGAGCTAGCAGACAGATTGAACCAATGAACCACTAGTCCCTGAAATCAAGCCTAGCTAGGCCTGGAGGGATTTCAGGCAATTATACAGAATTCTGACTTCCCTGAGGACCCTGTGGTTGTCAGCTGATTCCAGAAGCTTATGGCAGAACTTCTGGTGTTTCCCTGGGCCTCCGTGTTCAATGCCGGGCAGGAAGCCAATTATCTGAAAGGAAAATGAGAACATGGGATGCTGTTTAAACTAACTCCTTTATATATGGATCAGTTATCCAGATGGAGAATCATCAATAGCTTTACCTTCTGACAGCCTCTCTTATGGTCATTACATGTTTAACACATTAAATTAAAAGAAAAAGAAAGAACATTAGAGGAGGGGAATGGTAAGGATAAATAGGCATTTTTAATAGCATTGAAAGTGAATTTGAAGTGATGGAATGAAGATGTTGTGATTAAAACTGGCTGAGTTAATAAAGATAATGGTAGTAATAAATAATGTATGCATTCAGATTATCTGTGATGTTGATGTTTCCACAGCCTAGGGGCATCACGTACAGGCTAGAATGACAAAAATAAATGAGATTATTGGGCTAAGTCCAGAGAAATAGTTCTATGTGGTGGAAGTGTGCGCGCGCGCGCACACACATACACACTAGATAGAATACTATGTAAGAGCTGGCAGATCCAGAATAGGAAGACAGGAGGAAGGGTTTTGAACCTGATGACTCTTTAAAAAAAATTATTTTAGTTGTTATTCATGTACAGTTTTCTGTCTTTTACTCCCATCCCAGCCCACCTTCCCAGCCCTCCCCACCTCCTTCCCATTCCACCCCACCCCAGTTTTTGTCCGTGTGTCCTTTATACTTGTTCCTGGAAACCCTTCTCCCTTTTCCCCTGAAATTCCCTCCCCTCTCCCTTCTGGTCACTGTCAGCCTGTTCTCTATTTCAGTGTCTTTGTTTATATTTTGCTTGTTTGTTTGTTTTGTTGATTAGGCTCCTGTTAAAGGTGAGATCCTATGGTATTTGTCTTTCAGCGCCTGACTTATTTCTCTTAGCATAATGCTTTCCGGTTCCATCCATGCTGTTGTGAAGGGTAGGAGGTCCTGATGACTCTTGTATGGGGGCGACTCTGATCCAAAGAATTTTTGCCGTGTGAAAATGTGGCAGATTGTTGTTCTTCTCCAGCAAAGCTGGAAATCTGGAATTTTATGGTAAAGCATATAATATGAAAATATTGGACTAGTCTAAAATGAAAACAATTCTTTCTGGGCCAAATATAAAGTCAGCCAGGGCTGATCTGACTATTGCATAGATATCTGTACCCTCTGCCCACAAATGAACTGTATCACTGTTACAGGAACACATAGTCCCACACAGGGCTGGGGTCAGGGACAAATGAGAATGCCAGAGAGAGTCGGCTCAGAAGAGTGGCCTCTGGGCTGAAATGGGTCTTGAATAATACATGGTATATCTGAGAATATATTTGTCTATGGTGTATGAGGAGCATCTTTGGTACAGAAAGATTTATGTAAAGAGGCAGGGAAGTGTGAATGGTGTGTCTTGTTCTCAGATGCTCATCCAAGATGTCATTACGGGCACTCTCAGGGTCTGGGGAAAGAACTGATGGCCTGCTTTGTTAGAGAATATGTAATGGGAACTCTTCCTTTGTTTTGCCTTCCACTGGCAATTCAATTTTGGTTTGCGTCTCTCTATCAAAAGACTTATTTTTGTTCTTTTTTATATATTTACATAATTTCCCAAATAGGACAAAAAAAGAAAGTGAAAAACACTCACATAGAATCCATGTGTCCCTGTCTTTCTGCATAATTATACCTTTTAGATACACTTTTGAAAGTAATCCTGCTAAAACTATGAAGAAGGTATAGGAGATGTAAGACGTGTGTACCTTCGTAAGTGCACGCTTTTGTAAGGACGCACTGCCATAACAGTGGACGTAACAGAAAGCCTGGCTTTCTCTTCCTCCCAAGTGTCTGTGTTTTCTGTTTCTTGTCTTTTATAAACACAGAGAAAACACAACTTTTTTCTTTAAAAGAATTAGTTGCAGTTTTTCTCATTCAGGGACCCTAATTAAAATGTTCCATTTGAAGGATTTTTTTTGCCAACACAAATTCTCATTAAGCAAATGCTTTATATTCCTTGCTGATTATAAGGCTGCAGTATTCCTAGAGGGCAAATTTGCAGTAACTGAAATATATAGCAACATATATTATTCCAGTATTTTAAAACATAGACTGTATCAGAAATTTTTAATAGGAGTATACTAGTCAATAGACTTTATATGTATCACTTTGGAAAAGTAAAATGATAAGTTTAACAAAGAGTATGCCTATATTGGGTTAGCCAAAAAGTTTGTTTAGTTTTTTCACCAAGATGGCTCTGGTAGTGCTTAGATGTCTTTAATTTCATTCAAAACAAGTTTGTTAGATTCCATTGTGACAGCTGTCATATCACATGCACTTTAAAAGAACTTACCAAAATTGGTGAATTTTTATGCAGCCATTTTAATATTGAAGATGGAAGAAAATATATATTTTCAGTATAATATGCTTTATTATTTCAAGAAAGGTGAAAACACATCTGAAATGCAACAAAATATTTGTGCAGTGCATGGAGAAGGCGCTGTGACTCATCGAACATGTCAAAAGTGTTTTGCGAAGTGTCTTGATACTATTGACATTTTGACCCAATAATTCTTTGCTGTGGGGCTGTCTTATGCATTGGAAGATGTTTAGCAGCACCCCGGCCTCTACCAGAAGACAATAGCTGGGAGATAGCTGACATACTCAAAATATCCAAATCAATAACATTATTGGTGAAAATGAAAAGTGTGTCTTTTATTTTACAGAAAAAACTTAATTGGAAGTTTAAACTTAATTGGAAATTAAGTTTAAGAAAACTTCATTTTTGGTCTACCCAATAAGAAAAATCCCATTCTCTCTTACCTCTATGCTTCTTTATCACAAGAAAAGAAAATTTAAGAGATTTTTCTCTGTAACAGAAATTATTTTGTTTTGCAATAGCATTTTATGATCTGCTCCTTTGATATCACTATATTTTTTAGTCTCAGAGGATTGTCAACAAATTTCAGCAATTTCTGTATAAAAAAACTTAAAGTCCAGTTTTTATTTACAATTATACATATATTTTGACCTCTTCTATAAGTCATTAATTTTACCATGTTCATAGTTCCTATTATTTTTGCAAATCAGAGTGAGAGAGGAATGGTCATCATACTAATTTAAATAGGTTATTCATCGGATTAGTTTTCATACATAAAATAATTATTTCTTGTTCATTATTGTAATTGCATATAATGTTTAGCAATGTTATTTTTGTGATATTTGTTACATTGAATTTATAACAATATAAAGTGTTTTGTATATATTATTCAATGTTAATTAATTTATTAATAATTATAAGGAATGGTGGGTTTATTTTATTTTTAATGAATTCAAGCAAGAAGACATCCTAAGTGCATACCCTTGTTAACAAATGCATATTACTTCATTCCTTTTCACAAAACTTCTCAGTAGCATTCTGATTCTGACTATGGATTTAAGTACTAGGTTTAAATGTAAGTAAATAAAGCAAGCTTTGAAGAGGCAGTATATTACATAATTGATTTTACTTATAACCAAAACTGAAAATAATAAAATTAATTTAGCTTATTTACCATGAGCTAAAACTGACCTGATAATCAGTAAGTTTGGAGTGAGCTGACGAAATGAGCCACCTGGTTGTAATTCATGCTGTGGATGCCTTTGGTTCTGCCCCTGAAATAGCAGCCCCTCAGTAATGGCTGTGTTTTGGTCCTTTATGGAAGCAAATGGCAATGCTGTTCATCCCATACAGATAAATGGAAGAGAGCCAAGGTGATTTATTTTATTAGACATATATAACTCATTTGAAAATAATATTTTAAATTAATTCTTATTAGTATTTTGAGAGAATTTATTTCAAGTAATAAAAAACTATAAAACCAATATTAAATCTGTCCATTTATTGCTACAGTTCTTATGGTTTAATGTTATTTAAGTAAACCTTTGCTTCAGGCACACTGGCTTGCCTTCCATTGAAAGGAAAGACTGAATTCTTACTTATTTGTAGGTTTTTTGTCATGCTCCCAGTATGCACCCCCTCTTTACTCCTTGAACCTTCCTATGATTGGTTCCTCAGATTTTATCTCTAAGTTTTAAATGTTACTTCTTTAGAATTCTTTTGACATCTTGTTTTTCTTTCATGTCACATCCTATTCTACTTTACATAACCCTATGACTATTAGTACTTATTTATTTGCTTGCTTTATTCTCATCTGCTTCTCCAACTACAGTGTAACCCCGATGAGAACAGAGACTGTATTTATATATCAGCACCTGAGACAGGCAGTCACTAAGAACCACACTACCTAGTTTGAATCTTGGCTCTGTCATTTGCAAGACTTCAGGCTAGTTTCTGACCCTTTTTTGTCATCATCTGTGAAATGGACAATGCATCGATGATTATGTAAATTAATATGTGTAAATTACTTGGCACAGAATGAAGCCTTATTAAATGTCAGGAAGCTAGATATCACTGTCTGGTATTGACAAGTAATCAATAAACATTTACTGAATGAATGAATAAATAAATGATGTGATAGAGCTCTGTTGTCAGAAAGACCAGGATCTGATGCAAGTTCACTTATGAACTTGGCAAAGTTATTTAACTTTTTTGAACCTCAGTTTCTCACTGTATAATATAGTGTTGACTTTCTCAAGGTTTTTGTAAGATTGAAATGAAGTGCTCTTCATGGGATGTTTTAGGATTTACTTTTGTTGGAAAAAAATTAGAAGCACTAGATGTTGTTCCCAGTCTAGAACTAGGGCGTTCAACAGCCCTGCATGAGGCCATTTGTACCTGTTGTTAGAATAATTATCCTTAACATTTCCAGTCATTAAAATTGTTTAGTTATAAATAACAAAAACAAGTCAAGCTAACTTTAGCCTAAATTAATTAAGAAATTAATGAAAGATCATTTGTTATAATGGATCAAACAAGACTCATTCATGATAAGTTCAGAACCTAAGTTTATTGGTTTTCATTGCTTTTAAACTTTATGGAGTCAGTCTTTCCCTTTCCTGGATCAAAACCCTTGCAACGCTATATTTTTCATTCCCATGTTTTGTATTTTCATTCCCATGGACTAGAACGGTCCTCTAAGTCACTTTAAATCACAAATATAATTCCAACTCAGTACTTAAAACATACTGGCTTATTAGATTTCTATTGTTGCTGTAACAACACAAACAGGATGACTTAAAACAAAACAAAGTTATTGTCTTATAGTTCTGTAGATCAGCAGTCCACCATGGGCAACACCAAGGACTCTATGAGACTCTGTACCTTTCTGGAAACCTGGGGTAGAATCTACCTTTTCTAGCCTCTAGAGCCTACCTGCAATCATTGGTTTGAGTCCCTTGCTCCACCTTATAAAGAAACAGTGGCAGATCCAGTCTCAAGGTCATCTCTGCAACTCAGGGTCAAGATCATCTGATTAGTAACCTTAACTGCATTTGCAAACTTAATTCCCTTTGTCATATAACATAACAGGTACAGAGGTTTAAGGGATTAGGACATGGACCTCTTTGGGGACCATTATACTGCCTACCATATCTGGCCAAATATTAGATCCTGCTTTCCAGACTGAGATAGATACTTTGTAGGTTAAGTTTTATAAGGCATGAGTCAAGACATTTTCTTTTCACTTTCCAGTGACAGCAAACACATTTTACATTCCAAAGCTTTTCATATGGTCCTCTACTCTAGCTGATGACTCAAAGTTACCATTCTTCTAATTTCTTCACCCCTGCAAAAAAAAAAAAAAAAAAGGATTAGTCTCAGAGCACAGCAGTTGCTCTCATCAAAATAACTTGTTCATCAATTCCTTCATCATTCTCTTACACTTTCTCTAATCAGTTGTCTTATTAGTCAGGCTAAGGGGTCTGAAGGTAACAGAACAGGTCCTCAAAACCATTTCTTTATGAATTCAGTTTGTGTAGGGTTAAAGAGGTGTTTTTCTCACGTACATTAAGGCGAAAAGGGTCCAGGTATCCTGGTACAGAAAGTTGAGCCACTGTTCCATGAACTCCAAAGGGAAGGCCCTGGAATGACTGAAACTAATAAAGAAAAATGAGTAATTCAAACTAATTTCTCTTTTTACCTCTTATCTATGCTTATTGATACAAATGAAGTTCATTAATCTCCCTTCTGTGAATAGCTTTCTGTGATCCCTTGTCTCACAGGGGTAAACATGGCTATGCATGTAGCTCCCGACTTTATGTGTTACAAGCCTAACTTTAATTCTCTTTCATTCTCAAATTATAATTCCAGGGGGCAAAATCTCTGATCTCCGTAGTTGAAGTTTTATGTACCTAGTGATCCAACCAACGGTAACCTGTGGTACATAGAACAAAATGCTCCGTCCCTGTGGGTTGGGAAACAAATAAGAGAAAAAGCATTGTGACTTGGCAGAAATTCCAAAAACAATAGATCACAATAGTTTTTAATATTATAATAACAATAAAATAGAAACAATAAATCATTATCATTGTAAAATTTTGTCGAAAGGCTATTATGATCAGGCCCTGAATTATTGTGTGGAACTATCACCTCAACCCCTTGTGGAGGTTCAGGTATTTTCTTTATTTTAATCAAATAAAAATCAAGGTTCAGACATGTGAAATAATTTGCTCAAGGTCGCACTAGGAGTAATAGTAGCCATGACCTAACTCCACATTTCTCTGATTCCAAAGTCTGTCAAAAAGATATCAATAGAATGATATTTACTATATAATTGTAACAAAAAATGACCTGCTTCAAAATGTTCTGTGCATTATTAGAATTTATATTGCCATTTATCACTATAACTATGATAATATAACTCTCTCTCTTTACACCAATATTATATCTGCATCTGTCTACCCAGTCCATTTCCCCTTCCCTCTATTTCTCTCTAAGGTGTATTTTAAAAGTTAATGATGGCTACCTCTGAGAATGGAATAATTTGTTATTTAAATTCTATCTTTTTCTTTCTGTATTTTTGTTAATGGTCATACATTGCTAATGATCATAAGAATGTAATTTTGTTTGTTTTATAAAGAACAAGAAATGTTGAGCTCATTTTCTCTTTTATATATTTTGCTAGGTTTCTTGAGAGTAAAAGTTTTTCTCAGGTGGCTTATTTCTTCTAGATCTCAAACAGCATTGTCCTGCTGTTTCCTTCTTCAAACTAAAATCTTCCCAGCAACACGATAGCTAAGACACTTGCATTATGCTTTGTAAAAGTATGGGTTTGCGAGAAGCAAGCCGTGAACTAGCTGCTGAGTGAAATGTATCTTCTCCTCCTCTCCAAATAGTGGTGCAGCTTTTTTATAATACCATAGGTTTTCCTCCTAGCTCCCTTCAAGGATTTCTTCATAATGTTTACAAAAATATCTTTCCTTATCAAATAGATTCATCAAGTACTTACTGAATACCTATTTATGCACATATAAATGTTTCCTTATATTAACTATTTAATAACACTAACAAGCTTAAGATTCCATTTAGAAATATTGGGGACATAAATTACAGATAAATTGTGTAAATATCCTTGGCATTTTTAGAAAGCACAGTTTAGATCTTTTTGTTTTTTGCCTTTCCAATTTAACATAAAGAACAGTAAAAAATCATAAATAAGGCTTATTGTTTTTCTCAAAATAGCAAATAAATCTTTCTTTTGATTCTAAAGTAACACATAACTTGTTTTAAAATATGAAAAAATCAACAAGGATGCAAGTACAAATTAGACAGTAGCCAATAATTCTATGATGTAGAAATCATTGTTTTTATATTTTTACTATTTGTCATATATCTTGACAAAAACATAACACACAATATGTAGGAAATTTTGTAAGTCAATAAACAGTTCTGCATTAATAGGTGCAAATTTTAATAATTGATTTTTAAAATCTCATCGTTAACATTTAATTGCTTATTTGCCATATTGTAAATGACACTGATAAATATTGTTAGATAACCTTGTATGTAGACTTCTGATTATTGCCTTGGAAAATTTTCTAGGAGCAAAATTTCAAATGGTATGACTTTTACTGCGTATTTTAGATCTATTTGCTAACTTGTCCTCCAGAAAGGTTACCTCATTTCTGCTCTGTCTCTGAAGGGATAAATTCTATTTGACTTGCCTTCTGACATAAAACTAGTGCACAGGAAAAATATCTAAAACAATTGTTTTTCAGACATTGGAATAGGGATCTCAGCACTGTGATTCCTGAGAAAGGGAAATTAAAAAGGGGAGCCTTATAGTTGCCCTGGCCTTCTAACCAGAGGCAATTTCCAGAACATGATGAAGGGAGAAAGAACCAAAACATATCTGAGTTGAAGAGACAGAGACTCAACTTTGGGGAGAATTAGCCACCAGTAATATATACGGATGTAAAATTGGGGAAAAGAGAACTACACAAACAAACAGCTTCAGACATCTGCAGAAAACCTTGAAGTCTTAACTTAATAGCAATTAGTGCAAAGCATGCAACTGCATGATGTTGAACAAAGAACAGCTGTTATGAAAGGACAATTACCACAGAGCTCCAAAATGAGCAATTCCGGAACTCACTCTAGGCTAGAAATTATTCATGTTCCCACCAGTAAGAGTTGAGAGACTTTTTGACTGGACAAGTCATCCAGCAGAGCTCCAAAAGTGTCACATACCTTAGTGGTAAAGACTCTATTGTAAAGGGTACTCCAAGTCTTCTTTAAAAAATTACAAAACAATTCTCAAATGACCAGGCTGCTTGATACATAACATTCTACCCAAGCAAAATCTGATACCTTTAAAGGGCTACAACCCAATTCACCACTCAACAACACAAGTCAGGGTGTTAAAATCTTCTCAATCCAATAAAAAATTACCAGACATGCAATGAAGCAGCAAATTGAAACTGATAATCAGGAGAAAAATAATTAACAAAAACAGACCCAGTATGAATAAATTAGCCACAACCTTAGAGTTACAATTATAAATATGTGCAATGATATTAAGGCAAACATGAACCAAATGAGGAAAAATTACAAGATATAAAAATTTTAGAATGTTAATTAAAAGTGTTAAAAATTCCAACCAGAACTTTCTAAGAATGAAAAATAAATAGTTAAAGATGAAAATGTTATGAAATGAGATTTACATTATAACAGATATTGCAGATGAAACAGTTGTTTCACTAAAATACATGGAAAGAGAAAATGTGCAAACATAAATATATAAGAAAAGGGTTGAAAAAAATTAACAGCTCCAGTGACCTGCTGGATGTCTATACATCTATATCTGAATCTACATCTATATTTATTTACATCTATATCTATCTCTCTGTATATTTATGGCATATGTGTAATTATATTTTTAGATTTTATTTATTTACTTTTAGAGAGAGGGGAAGGGAGGGGAAAAGAGAGGGAGGGGAACATCAGTGTGCAGGAGATACATTGATCAGTTGCTTCTTACACACCCCCAGCTGGGAACCTGGCCTGCAACCCAGGCATGTTCCTTGAATGGGTATCTAACCTGCGACCTTTCAGTTCATGGGCCAGCACTCAGTGTACTGAATCACACCAGCCAGGCGACATATGTTCAATAAAGGTAACAGAAGGAAAATGTGTGAAGAAAGAGAAAAATAGTTGAATATGGCAATTAATGGCAGAATTTTTTTAGACATTGGTGACTATTATAAACTGATAGATCCAAGATATTCAACAAACTCCAGACATAATAAACATGAACAAAATTACACCAAGTCACATAATAATTAAACTGACTAAAAATGAACAATAAAGAGACTAAATAGAAACAGCAAGAGGCAAAATACACATGACATATAGAATACAAAGGATAAAAACAATCAGACTTGTAGACTTCTTGCCAGAAACTGGTTAAGCCAGGTGACAAGAAAAATGTATTTAAAATTATGAAAGAAAATGAAACCTATTGATCTAAAATTCTATGTGTAAGAAAATATCTTTCAAGAATGAAAGCTAAATAAAGACTTTTCAAACACAAACTGAGAGAATTTATTGTTAGGAGACAAGAACTACAATTAAATGTTCAAGAGCACTTTTTAGGCAGTAGAAAGATTAAACTGGAATCTACATCAAGGGACAAAGAACATAAAATAGTAAATGTGTAGGTTAATATAAGAAAATATTTTTCTCACTTTTAACATACAGTGGTACCTTGGTATTCATTGTTAATTTGTTCTGATCTGTGACAAGTGCCGAAACTATTGAGTACCAAACGTGACTCATACAAGTTCTAGCAAGTGCCATGAATCCCAAGCAAATGCTGAGTGCCGAAACATTTTTTCCTCATCAAAATGAGGTGAGTACAGGGTTTGACAGGTTCTGAAGCCAATGAGTAACAAAGTATGACTGCATTTAAAAATGACTCACTGTTTAAAACAAAAATAATAACACTGGATTGTGTGGTTTATCACATGTGTAGTAATAAATGTGTGGTATCAGCATCATAAAGGACAGGAAGGAGGAAAGGTAGTATGCTGATGTACATTTCTTACATGTAAAATTATATATTATTTGAAATTATAGGGGAGGAAGAAACTTTTTTGTCTTTACTCCCCTGAGTTCAATGGCTGTGAATTTAACTGACAAAAGACAATAAGAGAAAAATATAGATTTGGTTACACACTCCTACATGCATACATGCATAAAAGAAATGTGATTCCAGAATTTAAGGCTTATATACTATCTTAGGATGGGCAAAGGAAAGCGGGTTATGAAATCTCTTGGGGAGGGAGGTGAATTATGGGAAGATGAGGGGAGGGATTATATTGTAAATTAAGGATTAGTTAGCATGCTTTTTATTCACATATGTCATTTCAGGTGCTAATGTTACTGTAAGTAGTTAACTAGTTATTAATAAGAAAGGAAGCAAAGGGAATTAGACAACGAGTTTAATAAACTGAGGAGCATGAGTCTGTTTGTCCCACCAGGAATTACAGCTTCAGACCTTAGGGGATCATAGCATTGCTCCACCAAGGGGATTAACAACACTCCCCCTTTCTCCCTCAGTACAGGGTTGTTGGGGGAGGAAAGGGGGGGGCGTGTTTCAAGATAAAGGCCTGTCAGTCTAACTAGGGAGTAGACCTATCAAAAGCTTGTGAAAGCTCGCAAAGTTTATTGGTTATTTTGTAAAAGCACCTGGCTCATTCATCCCATCCTAAAATGAAACTAATAAAATCCTAGGGAGGCGCTCTCTCTCCCTCGTTCTCTCTCTCTTCCGTTCCCCTTCCATGACCTGTACTCACGCTGTTCCTTTGTGTACGCTCTCACCTGGGAGCGTAACCATGTGGGGTAGCAGCTACTGGCTGGGGGCAAATTTTGTGGATTCCAAAAGACTGCAAAAATTGTGGACACTATCTTTTTTTTTTTTTTTGGCCTTGCTAAAGACATGGTTGTTCTTTTTCCATGGCAGGGTGGAGGGAGATGGGACATTGGAAATGCAGGGGCAGATTTCCACTCAAATACATCATCATACCTCATCATAATCTCCCATGCGTGGGTCCTTGGAATGCTTCCGCCATGATCCCATGCAAGAGCCTGATTTCTGCCAATAACACCAAGAGTTTGTCTTCAGAGTAGTTCTTTTCCTATTCAAGAAGCAGACACCAGTACAAATGTTAATATATGCTTTTAAACAGAAAGTGGAAAGACAGAGAACTAATTGCTTTCAGCTCAAAACAATCTTTACAGCAAAGTGGCATATTCTGGTCTCTTCAGAGTGCAGCAGGAATACTAAACACATTTTGAATTAATAAGGTCCCTTATGCTCTTTTATTAATTTTTGTTCTAAAGATTTTAGGATGAAGATAAAATATAATTGTGTTATGTTTTTATTAATCAGTCATCAAGTATTTATTAAATGCTAATGAATCTGGCAGATCTAAAAACAGCTCATGCTCTAAAAGTAAGCCCTGAGAGTTGAGGACAGGGCTATGTTTGCCCAGCATATTTTTTAAAGTATTAAGAAAATCAAAATTAAATGATATGTTAGGATATAAAAGACTACAGGTTTTAGAAGACAGGTGAGAGATGCAATGAAATATGTATTTAAAGCTAATTTTAGCAGTGGCATGTCTACCTCAATTCTTATGTTTATTCATTCTTAAAATTGTTCCCATTTTGTGAGCCCACTATTGCTGAAAGTGAACAGATACCATATTTTCTAGGATCATCCTGGGATTTTTTTTTGTAGATTTCATCCATTAAGCTCATTATTTTGTAAAGTCCATCCAGAGAAGTTATGTTTATCTCACCTCATTTGCTCTCTGATTTTTTTTTTTTCATTTTGTAAATCTGGTTCCTATAGAAAGAGAGCAGTCATACATTCTAAAAAAGGTCTATGTGTAGACTAGTTGCTTTTTGGGGAAGGTTGGAGACTTGAATCTCCTTTTCTATAACAGTGCTAGCTGGCAGGTACTCAGCTGTGGAAGTAGAAGAGGAGCTTTCAGGCAAAAAAAATATCAGTAGAAAGTAGTGGCTCACTATTATGTTGAATAAAAGTAGTTCTGGAATCATTTTTCTAGAAAAGCTTGTTATTCTATACTTTGACTTTATTTAAAGAAGAATGAGGAAAAGGAGGAGGAAAAGAAGGAGGAGAAGAAAAATAATTAAGGAAAGAAAAGGATGGAAGAAAAATTAAATAAAGAAAAAATACAAAATTAAAGAAAATTTAATGTAATACTTCTTGAGTTAAAACCAAGGCACTTGGAGTTATTTTTAATAAACTATCATTATAGTTGTGTTTATTTTGAACACATTCATTTAATATTAATGTAATATAAGTGAGAAGAATGGAATGTTTCTAAAAACAATGAGAAGACTTACCTTTTACTGTAGCTTCATCTTAGAAGATAGAGCTGTTACCCCCCTGAATAGTTATTAAACATTTTTACTTAGCTAATTTTCTCTTGCAGCACATTTAGCATAATCTTTTGTCCTTTTTTTTTTTTAAGTCTATAGTGAAGAGTCTGAAAACTGGAGAATATTTTACCTCTGAAGGAATGACTAAGTTATCCTTGCAAAATATTACCACCACTATTTCTAGATCATTCTTTGTCATGGAGGTGAAACCTCTGTTTCCAGGATTGGTCATTTCAGGGATTTCTGAGGAAATAAATTTATCTCCAAATAAATAATACCATTTAAGCCTTTTTATTAAATTTTGAAAATATATTCTATTATCATTCAATTATCTTGTTTTCTCTATTAAAACCTAGTATTCTAAAGTTTTAACTGTAGTTTTTTTGTGTGTTTTTTTTTTAGCTTTATTGTAGATTGTTAGCATGTCCTAAAATTCTCAAGTTGATGTGCTCCCCATTCTATGCTGTATCAGGCTATTAGCGTGCATATTCCTTTCCTTTAATGATTTTGTCAGGGTTTCTCTTCAGGGAGTTTTGTCAGAGTCTGTTGAACAATGGCTTGTTACATGTAAATTAGTCTAGTGTGTGTGCCCTCTTCATTTTATGGTTTCATGATAATGCTGTTAAATAACCATTTATATCTGAACTATTTTCACGTTTCAAATGATACTTAGATGGCTGTCACAACTAGTCTTCCCACTATCAGTAGACTCACATCGATGAGACTGAGTTTGCTAATAAGAGTATATCACTTTAAAACGTTCTGGCATTTAAGCCAAGATTTTATGGGCTCCTCATAAAAGTGCATAAATCACTCCACACTATGATTACAAGCTTGTATTTAATGTTTCGTTACACAGTTCTCCCACAATCTTGAATAGCATTGCTCCTGACAGCCAAGTACAATGCTTTGTAGTGTAGAGAAAGAAAACTTTCCCCTTCTTTCCTTCTAGGTTCTTTGCCTTTCCTAATAATTAAATTGACATAAGACAGATTAGCAGGAGAAAATGAATTTAATTACAGGAGCCCCATAGCAACGTGAGGCCTAAAGGGCAGCCAGGTAATTGAGGCCTTTGTAGCATCCCAAGCTAAGAAAGGAGGTAAAGGTTTCGGGGACACAAAGGGGGAGAAAGGTCATTCACAGAAAGGCTAAGGAGATGTATGGAAAACCAAGTTTGCCGTGTTACACAGATACATTTCTTGGGTTACAAGTTATCTCTGTAATAGCTGTCTTTGTGGCACAGGCCCCCCTTCCAGTGTAAATTCAGGCAGTTGAGAGGGGACATGAAGAAGAGCTTTTTCCTAATCTCTTGGATTTTGATTGTATTTGGCTCACAATAACCCTCCTGCCGAAGTGGCACGCATTGGGGTAGGCTGCTCTGAGCCTTATCAGTGGTGTCACTGCTATGTGACTTCCAACGTGGCAAGCCTGTGTGTCTCTTCTATGTGAGTCATTATATAGCTTAATTATGTGAAATAGCCTACAAAGCCTTAGTAATTGCTAAGCAACTCTGGGGTGTGTGTGTGTGTGTGTGTGTGTGTGTGTGTGTGTGTGTGTTACCATATAGTTAATACAGTTTCTTGGTTTCTTTTTAAAGAAAATTATAGTAGAAAGGTGATTAAGATAGTAATACTCTACCTGCCATTAATTATGACTTATCTTTTTTCCTAGTTACTACTGAAAGAAAGTTACTTTCTCTGTTCTCCATCAGTATTGATTTTCTTAGGATTTTGTCTGCAGTTTTATGGAAAAAGATGGTAGAGAATTAAAAGTTTAGTTAGTGGCGTTATTGGTGGATATGGAGTTCTTACCATGTGGCATGGGAAGATTCCTGAAACCTGCAGGGAGGATGAGGTTCCATGTTAAACTTTAATGATGATGTAAAACAATTATGGGGGTTCCCCTCCTGACTTCTGAATGTCCCATCTCCTTTCATCTTTCCATGGAGAAGGTCCAATCTTGTCCTTATCGAGGCCACAGCAAAAGTCAGTGCCCAGAGTTTCTGCTTCACATTAAAGCTCAGTCCTTTGGAGCCCTCACCATCTGCTGTGGGCCCTGGTAGCTGCTAGACACACATGGTCATGTGATCCAGGGCAAGAAAGAGCATGCAAATGCACGAGGTGAATCTGTCATTGTGTGTGTGGGGGTGGGGGGGGAGAGAGAGAGAGACAGACAGACAGACAGACAAACAAAGATTGATTGATTCTTTGTTCCCCTGGGATTATATTAGTTTGGGCTTGGAAGAGACCAGAAGCTTTTCCAAGATGACCAATGAACTTCCCAAAATGTTGTGGACTTTTTGATAGGTCCACCTCCCCTAGTTAGACTGATAGGCTCTATGGTCTAGAACCTCCCCCTGTAGCTTTCAAAAATCTGGTACTGGAGGAGTGAAAGGAGGAGTGTGAATACCCTTGGCAGAGAAATGCTGTAATACCCTGGAGTGTGAAGCTTAGCTTTCTAGCTAAGCAAGTAGGCTCATGTTCCCTGTTTTATTAAGCTCAGTGTCTAAGTCCCTTTGCTCCCATTTCTTTTATTAATAATCAGCTAAATACCAATGGTAACAGTATTATTGGAAGGATACTTTTGCCTACCAGTCAGTCAATCCTAATGTAAAGCACTAACTATGCCTTAATTTTTTGACCAGTTTTTTATTTTGTATTCACATATATAGAACAGTAAGTATGATTTTGTGCATATTGTATTCAACTATTTAGAATTATAAGTGTGCTTGGGATGTCAGAATAGCTTATTTAAATGAACTAGATGATATTGGAGGATTAAGAGTCAGTTGGATGGGAAATTGTGGTGATAAAATAGTGACATTATTGAGTAGGCTGTGGAACATTGAGCACAGGTGAGCATGAAAATGGCATGACTGTTTTAGAAAGATCACTTTGGCAGATATAGAAAGGATGGATTAGAGGAAAGGAGCAAGTCATTTACAGAGTTACTGTCTTTACAACAAATGGTAATTGCCTCACCTAGAGGAAATGGAAAGTTAAGGATATTGATTTCAATGACATTGATAAGACCTAGTGACTATTTGAGGAAGTGGGAGTGTAGACTCAAGGATACATGATAAATTTCTCTTTAATGCAATTTGATGGATAATGGTTCTCAGATCCAGAAAAGAGGAGGTAGAATATTTTGGGCCCACAATCCCAAGCATGAGAAAATCTTGTTTAATTTGCCTCTACTCATTTTTCTTGTATAGTGCATATTTTCCTCTTCTCTAGCTTACCTAGCTATCTCATTTCTGGTAGGACTCAAAAGTATTTAGCAGCTTCAAGGATCAGAAAATTCTGATCCTTGGAATTCTTGGATGTAGCCAAACAACATGTATTATAAGTAAGGGTTATCTTTCACTAAGTTTCTCAGGTGATAAGAATTGCATCCAGTCCAGTAGTAGTTATCTTCCTGGTAAGGAGACACTTTTTTATAAGTGGAAATTTCCTTTATAAATGTAGGTGTCCTTTACAAAAGGGGACATTTGTTTTCCAGTTTTAGCAGTGAGGGGAGGTAAAGAGAATCAATCTGCTGGCTTTCAATTGCTCAAATAACCCTTCAAGAACATCTACCTATTCTTGGAACTGTAATCTCAAAGATCCATCCTGGTTTCTGAGTGTGGACTTTCTTTCCAATAAGGCTTGGCAGGGTTATAATTTTGAGAGTTCCAATTCTTTTCTCTCCGTGGATATTTATGGTTTTGACCAAATTGTTTTTCTCTTCATGGTATATTTTTCATCAAGAACATCAGTACCAAGTTTGTATCATTATTAGATGTATGAGGTCTGTCCAGTAAATATCCAGCCATATACTATGAAAAATAGAGACATTTATTGAAGAAGACACAAGAGATAAGAAACATTGTGCACAGGACAATGATACCTCAGTCCCCTTCAAAGTAAGCATCTTGGGACCTCATACAATTCTCCCAATCACCATTAGCTGACTGGTTGTATTTTCCTGAATCTCATTGACAGTCTGAAATCTCTTCCCTTTCAAAGATGATTTAGGTTTTAGGAAAAGCTAGAAGTTGCAGGGTGTGAAATCTGGGTTATAGGGGGCTTGGCTGACTCACCTGTATGATTTTCATGCTTTGCAAACAAACTCTGCATGACACGTGATACATGAGTGGGCATGTTGTTGTCAAGAAGCTGCCAGTTACTAGTTGCCTGTAGCTACGGCCTTCTGAATCACCTCAGTAGTTTCTGTGGAGGAATGTTCAAGCTTAATGAAAAGTTTGATGCATATTCATTGCTCTACTTGCTCAATCATTTGGAATGTGACAGTCACATAGTACACATGCTTACTGAACAGCATCTATTGCCTCCACTGACTAGTACAATGAAGTTGTCATTGTTCACGCACACACATTCAAGTCCACTCTCCTGGGCTGCCAGGTTACGTGAATGTTGTGCAAACTGCTCTCATTATATTAACAATGGCTGGACTTTTTCCAGACAGATATTTTAACATTTTATTTTATTTTTATTTTATTTTATTTTATTTTATTTTATTTTATTTTATTTTACTTTATTTTATTTTATTTTATTTTAGATTTTATTTTTTTATTTTTACAGAGAGGAGAAGGGAAGAAGAAAGAGAGGGAAGAAACATTAATGTGTGGTTGACTCTTGAGTACCCCCTTCCGGGGACCTGGCCCATGACCCAGGCATGTGCCCTAACTGGGAATCTAACTAGCAACCCTTTGGTTTGCAGTCTGGCACTCAATGTACTGAGCTACACCAGCCAGGATAATATTGTAACATTTTAAATACCCAGGGTCCCAAGTTCTATAACATACAATAGTAACATTTGGAACTTTAAATAACCACTTCCTTTCTTTTCAAGTTTTCCCATATATCTTGTCTTGAAAATCATAAGTAAACTTAATATCCACCCACAAGCTTAAACTGTACCATTGGTTTCTCTGTCATGCGTGGTTTAGGTAGAACCCTCAAGCTGAGTGATGAGAGGCAACATTCGTAACGTCCTTCTTTGCCCACTCTTTCCCTGAAGTGTGCTTTAGAAACAGAACGTTGAGTACACAGACAGATGATGTGGTTAAACATTTTCCATTATGAATGTTTCCTGATATGTCCTCTAAGTCATTTAAAAAATATGTTCAATAATTTTATAGCAAAGTCTCAGAATGCATTGGAAAACACATTGTCTTGTAGACTTCCTTTCTAAGAATAAGAAAATTTTGATAATTTTAATAATTATGTTGTTTCCTTTTCACCATTCAGTGAAGCTTTCTGCCCAGTGCCACCCATGACATTTGTGTGTGTGTGTGTGTATGTGTCTGGCTTAAAAACAAAATTCAACCAAGTAAATGTGAAGTAAGATCTACGTAATTAGTTTTACTAAGTGAATCATGAATGGGGCAAAATCTTATCTAGCAACTAGAAGGGCTCTCTGATGGGTTGTACAAAATGAAAAGGTTCTGTAGGAAGAAAGTTGGAGGAAGGGAGCTATTAATAAAAAAAATAATAATAAACAATTATTTTTAGACCAGGATGTCTTTCTTTAGGGATGGTTCTGGTAGAAAAGCAAGGTTTTTATTTTATTTATTTATCATACATACTGCTTCTTTCCATGAGGGACAGAGAGGACAAATGGGGCAGATTACCTCATTGTTGTTGACCAGAAAATTCCAGGCTGATGGATTAAGATTAAGTTTCTGGGAGACAATGAATCATCAATTAGGTCAGGTGTTAACAACTGGTGTCATGAGCTTTAGCCCAAGGGACTCCATTTCAGGCCTTTGGTTTTCTCTTTATAAGTTTGTTCTAAACTATCTTTTTCTCTTTCATTTACTTCTTTGAGTCTTTTTTAAAAAAATATAATTATCCTCACTCCTTTATCCTCCTAGCCTTTAATTATTTGCTTTTGAAGATAAACTTTCAAAATTTAATTTGTCATTTTTTTCCTCCTGGAAAACTTTCTTTGCAAATCCATGCCCCCTACTCACTTTTTTTTTGTTTGTTTTTTGTTTTTAGATTCTTTAATTTAATCTTTACAAAATTTGTTGAAGGCATAGTTATTTGGTAGTAACTGTGCTAGGTGTTAGAGCTATAGTGATGCACATGAAAATAGTCTCTGACATAACAGACTACAGGGGCAAAAATGTTGAAGAATTAAGCAGTATATACAATACTACGTGATAAGGGCCCCGTGAAAGGACAGGATTTAGGTTGATAAGGGGATCTGGAAAGTACATAGAAGAGACTGTGAGTGGAGGAAGAAATTTCCCCCTGCCCTTGAGGTTCTTCTGGCTTGTCTAATAATTGAATAGACATGAGACAGATTACCAAGAGAAAATAACCAGATTTAATGCATACATACGTATGGCAACTCCACGTGTATGAGACAGTCAGAAACTCCACATGTAGGAGAGGTTCACAGATAGAAAGGTGAATTAATTATATCAGAAATTCTGAGCTAGGGATGAGGTAATGCATCTTGGGAGCTTCAAAGGGTCATTGCAGGATGATAAGAAGGGCAGATACTTACTTAGTAGAAGGTTGCCCTGTCATGTAGGTGGATCCAAAAGGTTATCACTGACAATCTCTTAGGGCAAGGCCTGTAATTCAACCTCTTCTAGGCAGGTAAGGGTGGGGGGCAGAAATTTCTTTTCATCCTGCAACTAAAGTTGAATTTACTCACAACAACTTGCATACCACAAAAGCACATCTGGAGGTGACTTGTTCTGGACCCCTACAAGCCTTAAATCAAGATTGGGTTTAAGAAAAATCCCTGTATATGAATTAGGTAAAGGACAGGTGATAAACGAAACAGTTTTCCAGGCATTAAAGGTGAGAGAGAGAGAGAGAGAGAGAGAGAGCGCGCGCGAGAGAGAGAGAGCGCGAGCCCGCAAGGGCGAGCGGGTGGGAGATAGAATGTGTATTCATGATCATTAGGATTGAATCTTTCATTATAACTGAATGCATGTTCTGTGCAGCAACAAAAATTTTTGAGGTTTCTGGTGTTTATATTTTTACATTTTTCTTAGGCTCAAAAATAAGACTGTATTCTACTTTCACAATGACTTTCTATGTGCCATAATTCAGCTGTTAGATAATGAGAGCTTTATACATGTTGTGTTATTGACTAATTTTAGGTGCCTAGGGCAGATATGTAAATACATTTCCAAGTTTGTCATAAAGAGTGAGGATTGATATGTGTGTTTCTCTTCTTATGGGGGAGTCAGAATGTGATGATTATAGTGTTTTATTGGCAAACATTCAATTTCAAGTTACTTTTGTATATTTGTTATATTATGCAATTGTACTAGGCAAAGGAGTACTCTATTCAGAAATGAACCACCACCAGAATTTTGAATCAGAGATTTGTGGCAGTAAAATTATAGAATGGGCCTTAGAAATTAAATGGCCCAAATGGGAAAACTGAGACACAGAGAGATAATGAAAGAGAGAACTCTAAATTAACTGTGATGAGAATTTTGTAGTCATGTGTGTTTTTATTTTTAATACTTTTGAGAAAACTTGTCTGGTTGTTTGCCATTTCTATTGTTTATATAACTTAGGTAATCAATTTTTCATTGATAAACTAGCAAATAATATGATATACAGCTTTTCAAATTGAAAATGAGAGAATTATTTAAAAAAGGAAACATTTGAGCCTGAATTTTTTTTATCTAACCTGACTAAGCTAAATGTTAAGGAATTCTAGATAGTGAAAACACAGACTGTTTTTTATTTTTTATCTAAAATAAAGATGTCTAATGGGAGACAGAACTTAAATAAATTGACTTATTTTGGTAATCTACCTTTTCTGTCACTTACAAAAGAATAAAGATAAATCTCCACTTTGTCACTCATCTGGCTAGAGATTATTTTTCTTGAGGATCAACAGTTTAAAAGAATATTCACTATGTACCTAATAAAAAGGCAATGCAGATATCGGTATCCTTTTACAAATGAGGACCTTGAGGTGCGCCAAGCTTGCATTGAGTCATTTCTGTAAGGTCTCTCAGTTAATAAATAACACAACTGATGTCAGAACATAGTGACGTCAGTGCTCTGTTTTGGCTTTCTTTCCACTGGTCAGAAGGAGAAGAAGGGCAAGAGGGGGAGACGAGGAAGAAGATGCAAGAGGAAAAGGAAGAAGAGAAGGGGAGATAAGGAGAAGGAGGAGACAATTTAGCTTGTTTATGTATTACCTGCCATTTACAATGTTTAGCACAGCCACACAGTATTGCTCTCTGTTTTATAATAACCTCTGAAATAGATAATATCTCCATTTTATAGCTGAGGAATCTGAGTCTCAAAGAAGTAGCATTCCTCCCTTATACTTACATGGCTAGTATTGGATATACTACAGAACCTTTTTTCCACCACTGCACAAAAGTGATTCCCATACTCTTCCTTCTCTGCCTGTATTTTTAAAAGTGAACGTTGGGAAATACACTTTCAATTTTATTTTATTTCTCTAAGAGAAACAGAATGGAAACACCAAAAACAAAACAAAACAAAACAAAAAAACAAATAAAACTCTGACTCTGTACCATGGTGTGTTGGTAGTATCAATACTTTTTCAGGGGAAAAATGTAAATCCGTTTCGGGACAAAAGTGAAAGTAGGGAATTAAAAGTTAATATTAAAACTGAAACAAAGCCACGTTTTGTGAAGCAAACATTAATAGCAGTACATTGGATCAAAGGATGTGATCTCACTTCATAGTAAAACAGGTCCTGCAAGCCCAGGTAACTCAGGAAGCAGAATGGTAATTATTCACAGAAGAAAGCAGGTAGTATTCTGTTACAATACTACAGTAGAAAGTCAGAAGGTCATAACTCTAGCAGGGTAACTGAAACAACTTGAAACTGTTTGGCGCCCTTTAAAAAGAAATAATAAGATGGGAGAGAATGAAGCAAGCTTACCTAACACATCCTTGCAAGGTAAGTGCCAACAGCCTTGGAAATGCCTGCAATCAGACATTTAAGCAGTGCTGATTACGGTGTGTGTGCGTGTGAGTGTGTTTACCCCCACGGAGTTTCAAGGTGTGCTGTGAAGGTGGGAAGGAAAGGTGGGACTTGTTTCAGAAGAAGCTGGCTGTCTGTCGTGCTCAGCAACTGGACCAGCACAGACAGACAGACCTGTGGAGCACAGGGAGAGCCCTAAGCTTCCTCCCCAGTGCAGTGGTGGAGAAATGCGGTAGCCAACTTGTGGTGCCTGTTTCATGTGAGGTCTTTTCCAACATTGACAGAATACGGATTTTCGTCTCTACCTTGTGCAATTTTTATTTGTGATCAAGTTTCACCATCTCTGGTGTTTATCAGCTAAATGTCCTTGTAATTAGTATAACATTTTTTTTTTTAAATGGAAAGCAGCGTCTCGGAAGAGAGCATATCAGCTGGGAAGAGTGGTTTATTTTACATGTCTTACCTAATCAGATACCTTTGTCCTTTGAAGGGATTGGCTTTGTTGATGTTGGCTTGACTAGGCTTCTGTGGTTAGTCTTGCTGATAGAAATGAGTACAAGACAGCTCACGCTTTTCACTTTTTTGAGTGAGAAAACTTCTTTCTTTAAAAAAAAATTAAATGTGCTTAATGCTTATATGTGACATGATTTTTAGTAGTCTACTTTTTAATGAATTGTTTGCCACCATTACAAGTAACATTTTAATCAGGATTTAAAAAAAATCTACTTATAATGCCATTTTTATTTGTTTAATTATGTTTTTGTGAAGCTACCATCAAGAAAATTCCCAAACCACCCAGTTTTCCTTAAAGTGCATATGATCAGACATATAAAACTACATTTATGAAATATAACATATGCCAATAAAAATAAGATGATCATAGACATGCCTGGTCATAAAAGTATAGCATCCAATTTATAGAGTTAAATTATATTCCAGAATGCCTCTGTTTTTTCTTTTTTTTTCTTTAATTATTTCTCCACTTAACATGCTTAAGAATCTCAGAATCCTATTTTTGTTTGTTTCCTGAAAATGTTTTTTGAAATACTGCATAAAATGCTTTAGAAATCATTTTTTAATTTAAAATTACTAAAACAGTCATTTAGGATACTCCATTGAAGAAAAACAAGGTAAAAACTTGTTTAGCATAATTCTATAAAATCATATATTTTGGGCATGTGTTTTATGTACAAAATAATGTTATGCCTGTGATTATTACTTATATGTCACTAAATTAGACTGGTGATAGCTGTCCTGGAAGAAGTATAGGCTGTCAGAGTTCATACAATGATGGTTTTGTGTAAACTGCAAATGACTGCTGGGCACCCACCTGCACGGCCTGTCCTAGGACTGCCCAGTGCGCGGTGCATCACCGTGCCCGCGATCCAGGAAGTGAAGTACACTAAGAAAAAAACGGGCACTCCTCCACCTCCTCGGCATCCCTTTTTGTGTCAGAATCATGGGTAGTGTTTATTTCTTATTTTGGAGTTTTAGAATATGTATAGATTTTTCATTTTGTTTTTTGTTTTTCTTTTTCTCTGACATTTCTATGTATGTTACATTTCTGGTACTATATCCCACTATAAAAGGTGATATGTATAGAATATATATACACATACATATATCAACACACAGTTATTACATATATATACCCTTTATATATATGCATATATATCCCACTGTAAAAGGGTGATATGTACACAGATATGTGCATATCACCCTTTTACATATATACACACATGCATATATCCACACACAGTTATTTTAGAATTAACAATCTCTCTGTGTATATCTATAAGAAAATGCACAAAGTTTAAAACAAAACCATAGTAAGTAATTTTAACATCATGGTTCCAATTACAAAATGATGTGCTTGGATCTGTGAATCTTCTATAGTTGGGAAATGCTTGTGAGACAGTTCTACCCCAGAATATTTTCCCTTGTTTACTTTATGAAAACTTTTGAATAAGGAATAGGTTCTCTCCTGATCTTATCTAAGTTAAATGTGTCCTTGGTAGATCTCCAGAGAGTCCAGATATATCTTCTTGGAATATTGAAATGCTTCCATTTCAGTTGTATTTGCATTAAGATTATTCAGTGAACCTGCTAATCAGGTGAGAGTTAATGAGAAGTGAAGGTACTTTGGTTTTTGGTTTTTAGTTATTTCTGGATTTATTTTAAATTATAAATGAAAGCACTAGAAAGATAATTTGCAGCTTTACTTGTATGTATGAAAGTAAGAAGTAATTTTACTTTGACTTAACTGCATTTATAAAAAGATTCAAAGTTCTCTGAAATAATACTAGTTATTATCAGCTCTACTTATAAATCAGCATTCTCTTATAGAAATGACTATTTAAATACCCAGTTGTGTACAGTAAACATGGGTGATTTCAGCGTTTTGGTTATGAATATAATAAATGGCAGTAGATTATTATTAAAACCCTGTCATGTGCTTTGAATAATGGTTTTCTAGGGCCATGTATCTCAATTGCTTAGATTCATAGGACCCTCTGTAGTTAGAACCAGGAGGGCTGCTGTAGACACCGTCAAAGATTGTTCATTTTAACACTATTTCCTGTGGGTTTCTGACCTGTTTTGCCCCCCACCGACTGGTTGAGCGTGCCCTAGTTAGTGAGTGCCCCACCGTCTACCACCATTTATTATTTCCAGTGGTATTGTGGACTTATTTTTTTTTCCAAGTGAAAGTGAAGGTTATCTTCAGCTTACTGTGAACGGATTTCAATTATCTTTTTAAACATAAACAGCATCTCTCCCTTTCAGTCCAATGAAAAGTAACTCCATGAAGAATTATGTAACGATTCCATACATAAAGGTTTATACTATTCTCAGGATTCACAACATGGGCAGAATAGAATTTTCTTTTTGATTTTTGAAAATATAAGTAAAACGTATACATACATGGCAAAAAGAAAAAGTAGAAACCAGTGCTTTTGGGACATTGTTATTTGCCGAGAAGGGAAGCATCATTTCTTTGCATGATAGCTGCACACTCGCATGCGACACTGGGTGGCGCTTGTTTGGTCTGTGATGGTAGCGAAAGCCCATCCATGGATGGGAGGAGAGAAGGGCATCCTTCTAGGCAGGCCCCCACCTGGAAAGTTCCTCAGGCTAAGGTTTCTCCAGAAGCTACCCTTGGGCAGGTAAGGGCCCTTTACCCTTATCCTACTTCTCTCAAACTTTTTGTTAAGTGGTAGGGCCGACCCTAGTCAGAACTTACAAATGGAAGAATTTATCATTATCCAGCTAAGCTCCTCATCCCCTGAGTCCCTCCCATCTCTGCAACTCAGTCCCCATGAACTTTTCCATTTTTTGTCTTTCCTCTTCCTTGGTTAAAGCATGTCCAAGGCCACTTGCTTCGTTGTAAAGGGTATAATACATAAATTCAGCCTTGGAACTATTTGAATAACATGTATCTCTGAGTTCAATGCCGGAACAACTCTGTGAGGGATTTCTTCTGGTGGGGGTCCGCCTGGAGCTGCTCAGCACGGCCTTGTCACCTAAGCCGCCTACTGTCATCTGCTTGGAATTGTTTGAGCACCTTCTAATTATAGCTCTCCTTTCTACCTTAGCTCTGCTTAGTTCTTTGCATCTAGGAAACTACCAACATCTACAAAACACCAGGAGCTCAGAGGAAAATGTTTCTAAGTACAGAGAAGTTGTTTATACCCTGTGGAATTCAAGGCTAGCTTTAGACAGCAGTCTGCAGAGAAGAGAGAACTCCTTGCTAATATACTGAAGGAGAAGTTGGTTATCAGAATTAGAGAAAGAATCTGTAGATTGTTAAAATTTCCAAGGTGGCAGGGAACTTAGAAGGCCTCGAGTCCAATATTTCTACTTTGAACTGTAGCAAACAGAGATCCTAGGAAGGAAGTTTTCCTTGATTTCTTAGAAGCAGTTGCCAGGTCTCCACCCTAGCTGTCTAAAGCCTATAATTTTATAGAGGAATTTGGCACATTATTTTCTATAGGCATTTAGTTTTTTATTTCAAAAAGGGAAGTCAAGCTCATAAATGCTTTCCCTATTGATCTTTCAGTTTCTACAGTTACGGCCTGGAAAGAAGTGTCCAGCATTCAGTCAGGCTATTGAAACCTGGTCCATCCGGATTTGGGTTTTCTCCTGACTCCATAAGTTTCACTGATTTTTAACACATCTGCTTAACATTCATCACAACCAGGGAAGTTGGCTTGAACGTCCCCAGGCATATTCATTGAATGTCTCTCCCGATATAGCCATTTTTTTAAAGGAAGTGCACTTATTTTATTTGGCTAGTGAAGGGAAAAAAACAGGACGGGAAGGTGCCTTAGTGTCTGCGCTTCTAAGTTGCAGCCGGAGGGCAGCAGTACTGTGTCTCCCAACCTGTTATACGGGTTTGCTGTGCGTGTTTACTTCTGTGGTGGAAACATATCTCCGCATTCATCATCGTAAACCATGCCTGTGAGTGTCTTGAAATCTTTCAAAAACACCAAAGAGGACGAACAAGTCTGGGAGTCTCCCCAGCCTATAGACCTTTAACAGCATTTTCAATTAAGAGTGGTTCAAGGAGCTCTTGTTTCAGGAGGAGGAAAGCCTTTCACCAGCTCATAGCCATAGGTTGGAATCACCTGGAGAGCTGAGACATTTTGGAGCCGATATTTAGATATGGAGGTAGCAGGGCATGTTGCAGTTAAAGCCTAGCTGGAGAGATCTTCTCTAGGGACAAAATCGAGTATATTTGGAGCAAGTAAAATTACAGAGAATGTTAAGGCATGAAATTCCAGGTGAGTGGACCTAAATGTCAATGGTGCACGTGAGGATGGCTTGGGGACTTTCCCCAGGTGCAAGACAGAATCCTTGGAACAACAAAATGAGATTCAGAGATGAACTCTGATATAATAGAAAAGAAAGAGTTCATGAAAATAACATAACTAAGCTGAAGAGGTCTTCTTTCCTTATCTTTCTAAATAGAAATAGGATCTTTACACTATTAGAAGTAAAATACGGAGCTCCTGTGTGGAACGTGAGACAAAGGTGGTTAAAAACAGCTCCTGGTTGACATCTGCAGCCAAGGAGAAGCCCATTCTCAAACACTCGGAAATTTATAGTTTGTTCCTGTACTTTTAAATGACCTGAAAAGTAGAGCTTAATCCCCTTTGATTTAAATTATATTTTATGGCACTGAAATTGTTTTAAAGGGAAACATTTTAGGTCTCAATTAAAATCACTATAAAATCTTGAAGAAAAGGTGATGCATAGCTACAGGATGACTTGATTGTTTAAACATTGTTATTAATAATGCAATTCATTTTTTCATGTAGTTAAAAGGTTGGATCTGTCTTTGAATCTGCTTTCTTCTTCTTAAAGAAAAGAAACAAAGAATGCAGTAATAATTTGATGATTATATGTGTATAAACACCATATAATTAGTACATTGTCTATTCTCTAGATTTTGGAAAGAGTTTAAACAAATTTAGCGTAGTAAGATAGTAAGCCAACTTTTGTGTTACAGTTTTTTTTGGGGGGGTGGGGGAAGATTAATAACCAAGCATGTACTTGACTTATTATTGGAAGTTACCCAAATACCTTAGGTACACTTGGTACCTAAGTGAAGGAGAAAAAGGCAACTGAGAAGATCGAAAGAAAATGTGATTAAGTTGAAAACACTTAAAAGGCACTGAGCTTCAGTTGATCCCTTGAGCTTCTAATCTCTCATTAGGAAAAGTCTGTGTAAACAGTTTTATTTGACGGGGCTGTTTTCTTGTTCTGTTGATAGATGTCTAACTATGTCCACAGTTGAACACTGTGGAAGGTGCATTTATAAGTGCCTTTATAATTTATATTGAAATACAATCTCCATGTCCTCTTTAAACCCTTAATTGTTGTATTGTAAGCTGTGAATTGTGCACTAAAAAAAGTGGGTGTCACTTAGAGGATATGTATACAAACCTTTGGGGCTGAAAAAAGCCCCAAAGACAAATGTTATGGAAAAGTCAACTACTGAATTTAATGTAATTCATATAAACATACAAAAGATATGCATGTTAAAATCAAGGTGCTGTGTGACTTCAGACAGTCCTTTTGAGAACTGACTAAACTCTTGAAACCTTTCCATTTCTGGGATTCTTTTGTTTTCTGAAATATGTGTTTCTTTGAAAACAGGGCATGAGAAACAGAGAGGATTGAAATGTTACCTTGCTTTATTTTTCCTCTTTGTTTATGGACCTTTAATGCAATTACAGGCAAGTCCCATCTTCCCTTTAACTATTGATAAATCCTGCAAAATTCTTCACCACATCCACATTTCTTGGTGGCAGGTTTCAGAGGTGGAGAAATATACCCTGGGTGGTGGGGAGGAAAGCTGCTTCCATTCTTGCCAATTCTTGGTTGTATGTATTGTTATATCATTCTTGACCATTGTTATAAATACAAACACATAGTTGCAAATTATTAGAGAAACCTAGAAATTTATAGAGAAATTTGTAGAGGTGATACAATGTGAACTGACTCTGGCAGATTAGAATAAATGGCAACAATGAAAGAAAAGTGTTTCCTGACAAAATTAGCAGTAGAGAAAAGACATAGAAATTGAATCTATCTAAGTATTTACTTGCTTTATTCTCCTCTCTCTCTAAAAAATATGTTTATTGATTTTAGAGAGAGAGGAAGGGACAAAGAGAAACATTGATGTTAGAGAGAAACATCAATTGGTTGTCTCCCATATGGGCCCCCACCAAGAAGAGAATCTACAACTTACATATGTGCCTGACCAGAAACTGAACCCCTGACCCTTTGGTGTACAAGATGATGCTCCAACCAACCAACTGAGCCACACAGACCAGGACCCCTCTTTTATTGAAAATAAAAAGAATTATCTAAGAAGTCGTACTTTGAAATAGGCTACAAATTAGTGAGCATAAGAGGAAATAGGGTTAAAGCAATTTAACAGTTAAAATTTACATACAAAATATATGCTAGAACATTATAAACAGCTACCTAATAAGTCATGAATTTGCTTTCAATTTTCATAGCAGCCAAAGGAAAGTAAAAAATTGGTTTTAAAATGTGTGGTGTTCAAATGATATAAAAATGCATCAGTTATTAAAGAGATGCATAGATTTTTCCATTGAACATGGTGATAGAAATCAGCATAATTTCTCTAGGTCACAGGAAACAGGCCTAACCAGAAGAGAGGGTTTTGATTAGGCAATCCTGAGAAATAAATTTAAAAATATAGAGAGGTAAAGAAAATAGCATTATTTAACTCATCAGACTCTTGACATGGGTAATTTTCTTTGAGCACCATAGCTGCTGCGCTGTCCTACCAGACATTGTCAGGAAAAAAAAATTTTTCACAGAAAAAATTTTAAACACAAATCTGAAATTTTTAAAAAAGTAAATGAAACAAAAGAGTAATGAAGAAATATAGACAATAAACTCTAAATATACACATAATTGAAATAGTCACACTTAACATTTCAGAATATAAAATAGGTCATTTTGAAAATTAGATTGCTATATATATTTTATAAGCATATGGTATTACCCAATTGTCTGCTCTCCTTGGGATTTTCTACTGACTTTATGCATGAGTTTTATGCTCATTTTGGTCACTGAAGTGTTTGGTGTAGTCACGGTGGCAGATTTGGTTAGGGAATGGGGACGTAGGCAGGGCAGGGACAAGGAGGAAAACAAGCACATTGGCATTGAGAGCATTCATATTACATTATAAATCTAATTTAGAGAGCTTATAAATTCCAGATACAGTGAGGTAATGCCATTGCCTTATATTTTCATTTTGGGAAAAGGTCAATAGGTATTTGGGAGGGGAAAGGAAAAAAATAAGAAAATTGTAATGTTTTCATTCTTGAGTTTGAGTTCTCATCAGTTTTACATTCATATTTTATATTCTTTTCAGTTTAGCATTTCACCTTTATGGAGTTCTTTTAGGCATCATCTTTTTTTTTCTAGATTAGAAAGCTTATAATATTACTTATATTTCTAGGAATTAATAATTACTAAACTTGTATTCATCAAAACATTCTTACGTGATTCAAAAACATAATTCACAATAACAGTATTTAGTTAATAGAATCTTCTTCACATGAATTCACATTTACCAATTTTGGTTAATTAGTAAATAATTTTATCTTCATAATCACATTAGTAAAAAGGAGAACAAACCGGTACTCATTGGGTGCTAATTCTAGGCAGAACTTTACAAGGCTTATCTGACGCTCACCACTCTCCTGGCCTTCTCTCCCTCCCACAAACCCACCCACTGACCAACCCCCAACCCCGACTATGACCTCCATGCACTGGTAGTTTCTGCTGAACTTCCTGTGGTTTGTCATTCAGTTATCAGATCAAATACAACCTCCATGATAATTTCTTCAGCCTCTCAATCTAAAATAGCCAGTCTCTATCTAAATACCTGATTTTATTCCTTTTAATATCTCACCATGCCTCATTTTTGTATATTTGTTTATTGCCTATATCCCTGACATAAAATACTCTGAGATGAAAGTCCATAGCTGGCTTGTTTATTGCTGTATTTCTAGTGCCTAGAACCATAACTAAAACATAGCATATTTTAAGTATAATTGTAATATACTCAGAAAAAATAAACAAATGTAAAATGCAATTTACATTTATTCCAAAATGAAAATTAGTTGAGCATAAAAAAGTAGCAGTCATTTAACATGGTAAATACAGAACATAATAAAACAAGATGCCTTAACTGAAAAAGAAGGTTAATAAAAATGTTTTAAAATTGAAGGAGACCTTTTTCTAGAAGAATACTTAATTGACATAAGTTATTCTAGGAGACAAGGAACAATGCATTGTCATTCAAAGTTAGAAAACTTGTTCCTCCTCATTTCAAGCTCTGTGTCGCAGTGACTTTGGTTGGGGTTACCAAGGTGCTTTCAACCAGTCTGAGTATGAACCAGTGATGATGATGGTGGTGGTGGTGATAGAAGAAACCACCACCATAAGTTTCATAAGAAACTTACGAAGTGTGTACTAGGTGCCAGGGACTGTTCTATGTGTTAAACACATACTATATATTTAATATTCACAACCACCTGATGACGTGTATATGCTCAATAAATATAAATATAAATAATTGTATGACTAAATATTCCTTATAGAAAGAAAGCCACTCTCTTGTTCTATTGGAAATTTATCTTCCTACCCATCTATCATCACATAGTGATTGAGAGCTGACTTGATTTGACAAAAACATTAAATTTGAAAGATACTTGATTAAATTGATGTTTGTTTTAAACGTGGAAGAAGGTAGGGGTTGTGAAAACAATGTATCTGGCTGAAGTGGCTTGGAGAAAAGTATATTTAACTGATTTAGGGAATGTGAGATGGAGAGCAGTTTATGGATGAGAAATACAACAAGACTGCTTGAAATAAAGTGATTTTAAACTCTGAGTCTTACATGTGCATGAAAATGTTCAGGACCTCATTTGCAAAAATGAAACAAGTCCATGTCATCTAATGGATAGGTGAGATTATGCAAAGATGTTAGGGTGAGAAGAGGAGAAGACTGCTGACAGAGCCTAGAAAACACTGATGTCCGGAGTCTGAACAGAAGAGAAAGACACAGATGGAGTCACAGTGAAGAGACAAGACACAGATGACAGAGTTTGTGGGGAGATGCATCCTGGGGATTTCTACATTAAAAGGGTGAGGAATATTAAATGACAGAATAATGCAGTAGCTAGGATTTGATGATTCAAACCTGGAATGAGGGTAAGACATGAGAAAGAAACAATTTGAGAATTATCAGGGATGCGGTGAAAGGAGAAGACGAAATTACAAAGTCAAGGTCTACAAAGCCTGGGGTGGTAGAAGTTCCATCAGGGTGCCATGGGCAACCGCCACGGTGACCACAGCCAGAGAGGGGAAAATAGAAGAGTGGGCAAAGGGGGTAGCAAGAGCACAACAGTTTTGTGAGGTCTGTATAATTTTTAGTCTTCACCAATGAAGAGACAGTGTCAGTGAGGGAGAGGATGGAGATGCTAAAATAAAAGGAGTGTCTGATGAAGATGAGGGCTTGGATCAGTAGGGTGATATTAAAGACCAGGAGGACAACTTTCTCTAAGGAAGAGTAAGACGAGTGAGTGTAATGACAGAGTCACTCAGTTCCAGAGAAGAGTAGGTGATGGGGCACATGCCACATGGTCTGCATCTCTGCAGTAAAGGATGATTTCATCTAGCCAAGGGTTAGGGTGGGGCTGTGTATATTGGGTGGGGGGTGTTGAATTCATGAAGGACAGATAGAAGGATTGGCCAGAAGCAGCCTCAGTGAAGTTAGGAGATAGTGTCTGTGAATGTGGAAAAAGCCACACAGAGACAATGTGGGCTAATTATTGGCACCTTCGTAGAGACCTGACTAAGTTTGCGCGTGAGTGAGCGAGTGTGTGACACAGTGTGCACATACGAGTGTGTGTAATTGGCTTGTCTATGGATTTAGCTAAAGCTTGCTATTCTGGAATACTTAAACTTTAACATGTAGTACCACCCGATAAGCCTATTCCAGCTATTATCTTCACATTGCCTGCCACTGGATCATAGCCAAACTGGAAGAGACAGTGCATTTTATTACAAATAGGTCCAGCTTTGGAATAACATGGGACACCCAGGCTTTTTCACTGCCACTAAGCCTGTGTAGTGGTATCTTCTCATCTATATAACATTAGAACAAAGCTCGTGTATACCACTGGCCATACAGCATAAGTGGGACAGACCTATGAGGCTTCGGGAACGGGGTTGCACTTCAATTTGACTCTCAAGAGAGCACAATGACATTTGGGTCAATGTTTATCCACTCAAAAGTTTCATGACCATTGGATAATTAGTGATTCACATTAGGGTTTGTATGATTGTGTTTTTTATTAATAATGAAAAGAACAGGTAACATAATTGGGCATTTAGTAAATACCAGTAAGGGGCAAAGCTAGTATTTAAATCTAGGGTATATATGACTTCATTGTTTATTCACCTCTACATTCCCCAGCTGTACCATTTTAAAAGAGTTACCTAAAAAAAAGACTCCTCAGATATCATTCAAAATAATTATCATTTATATTTACATACAAAAATTACTGACTGTTGCCTTGGCTGGTGTGGCTCAGTGGATTGAGCACTGGCCTACACACCAAATGGTTGCTACCTGGATTCCCAGCCAGGGCACATGCCTGGGTTGTGAGCCAGGTCCCCAATAGGGGGTGCATGAGAGGCAACCACACATTGATGTTTCTCTCCCTCTCTTTCTTCCTCCCTTCTCTTCTGCCTAAAGAAATAAATAAATAAAATCTTAAAAACATTAGTGACTGTTAACATTTTATTAACAGTTCATTCTATAGCTGATATGTGTGCTTTTCCATGGATACTCTGGTTTACAAAAACTGACAAAACTTCATGTATGCACAGAGTGTTTTCCATTTGGGAACATCATTCATTCTCTTGTCCTGCCTGCCCTCACATTCTTATGATATTTTCATCATGCTCACATTCCGGGCACTTTTATTGAAGGTGATAAAGATCTGAAGGAATAGTTTGAAGTAAATGGGTTCTACTAAATTCAAGAATGTTTTGACAATTAACCTTCAGCTTGAAGTTTTAGGTGACCACAAACTAATATAAAGGAATATAGATTTACCTCTACAAAATACACTTTAAAGAGGTTTTTCAACAATAGATGTTTTGCTGATGCAGAGAATATATACTCTTCTGTGTTTATAATTTAACAAATTATATGTAAAAGCCATAAACCCTTTTAATATCATCCATAAACAAAGTAAAAAATTTTACACCACAGAACCTTGAGTTAGTCAATAATTCTAGGCTTAGCCTTAGGGTTTGAAGAGAAAATCATTCCTGTTACACATTTTAATTATACAATAAACTTTGGGAAATAGCTATTGATCTCCAGCATCTGGCTTCAGAAAGTTGTTGCTTTCTTGTTCTGCAGCCAGTGAAAGTGGGCCAGACAAACTCAAACTGAGGACTTTCAGAGGAATCAAAGGTAGTACAGGTACAGTAAAGGACTGTTTACGGAGGGGTTGCACCTGAGTCACTTAAAAGTTAGGAGACTTAAAGATTACCTCCTATGTACAACTTTCTGCTGGAAACCAGGATCACACATTTTTGTTAAGAAATATATGCCGTTGTTCTAAGAAAAAGCTATTATTTAATGGTACTTTTGCTTATCACTAATATTTTAATACAAGAAAGGAATGCCTAATTAGGAACCTTTTTTAACTTGCATATGTAAGGTTCTACAAAGCTTAGATAGAGTGATGAACACTGTGATTAATATTTTATAAATAATTATCTCACAAATTTTTATCTTTGGATCAGTAAAATATGTAAAAACTTCCATTCTGTTAAAATTAAGCATATATAAATAACATCTATGATGATGATGATGACAAAGAAGAAGGAGAAGGAGGAGGAGGAAGAGAAAGGGGAGAAAAAAAGAAGATTAAGAATAGAATAGTTACTGGTGCCAATTCCGTGCCAACAAGAATCCCCAGTTTGGAGTGTGGTAAAGAAGAAAATTTACAGCTCAATTGCGATGTAGCGATGGCTGTGAGGCAGCCCTGGGACCAGGCTCCCAGCTGGCTAGACAGCTTGGCTCTGCTTTGTGCTGGTCTGCTTGGCCAGGGAAACAGTTTTTGGTGGGAAGGGAAAGTGTGTTCTCAGAGCCAGAGGGGAGCTGACTCGTGAGTCAGAAGTCCCAGCCCCTAGTCCCTGAGTGGTCCACCCTCATGCAAATGAGGACTCCGAATCTCCACAGTATGATTGTTACAAAGGCACTGTTTTCATGCTCAGAACGGACCCACTCTGATTGGTCATCGTTTAAGAAGCTCATGGGGATATAGCTGCACAGTTCTTCTTGGATGGGACTTTAAGCTTTTAAGGCCATAGCTCACATTTTTAAAAGCAGGGCCTAGCAGCCTTTTCTGCACAGCGGCCTCTCACTCAGTGGGCACTGCAGGGAGAAGCCAGCACTGAGCTGCCTGCCTGTGAAAGACAAATACCATATGATCTCACCTTTAACAGGAACCTAATCAACAAAACAGACAAACAAGCAAAATATAACCAAAGACACTGAAACAGAGAACAGGCTGACAGTGACCAGAGGGCGGAAGGGAGGGAATTTTAGGGGAAAAGGGGAAGGGTTTAGAGCAACAAGTATAAAGGACACATGGACAAAAACTAGGGGGATGGAAATGGGAGGGAGGTGGGGAGGGCTGGGAAGGGAGTAAAAGACAGAAAACTGTACAAGAACAATTAAAATAAAAAAAATGTGAGCCTGGTCAGCCATCAGAATAACACCCTTCTTAGTAGGTGTCTCCCTCTGTGGCAAGGTTATTTCCAAATAAATTTCAAAGTTCTCTGATAAAACATTCTATAATTATTTCCTCTTGAATTTCAGAATCTAATTAAAGGCATAATCATTTAATGTTGGTATTGCTCTGTCTCGTTTGCTCAATTTGGGGGCTTCAATATCTTTATGACCACAACTATTAAAGGTGTTATTTTGGAACATCAGCAGGGAGTCAGTATTGACTTTCTTGCCACAGAACACTACCTGCCTCCTCCCATCGAGAACCAATGAGTAGTAATCATCACTCACTTCTTCCCTACCCCTTTCTTCCTAATCTGCAATGCAATTAAATCCATTGGTTAAAGAATTTGTTACCCATTCCATGTACATAATTCTCTTAATGGTTTACACAAATCAATTAAATTTAATTATATATAAAAACTGAAACTTAAAATATGATTTTTGAAACATAGTTTACAAGTTTGTATTTCTTTGTAAAGAAAAATGTAATGTTTTGCAATTCTGCTTTCATTTGGGGGCTGCCACCTAGTTTTCTTTGTAACCTTTGCATATGTGCTGGATATAATCTGAGCAAAGTAGGTTATAGGGAGTCCATTTTTAGGAATGTCAGGTATAAGCAAAAATTTCAAACCAGATTTAATTTTGTTTTAATCTTAAACATTGAAAGAGAAGTTACTGATGGGTGTCGATTATCTCCCATCCACATTATAACTTTCTGCAATGATATATATTGAGAATTATGTAAAATAAGTCACTTTAGTCAGTTTAGTGCTTCTGAACAAACCTAAGTCATGGGATTTCAGTGTTTTATAAAATTTTATATTTTAAAAGGAGGTGCAGGAAGGCTACAATATGCAAATTACTGGTCCTGGGGGTTTTATTTGTCACCTTATTTCATTGTCACAACAATACATACAGTTATCACCAACTTTCAGGTTACCCTAGGTGCGCAAGTCACATTGCCAGGAAGCGACTCAATGGAAAGATGGAAGTTTAAGTAGAGAGGTGATATAAGATTCCTCCCTTTATTTTTATTTTATTTTATTCTTATTTATTCTATTACAGTTGTCCCAATTCTCCCCTCCTCCATGCCACCTCATCCCCCACTCCCACAGCCCATCTCCACCCCACTGTCCTTTTCTATGGGTCATTCATGCATGTTCTTTACGAAGAGTTCTTCAATCCAATACATGGAAAAGTTACTTTGGAAAGAGGGAACCAGTTGTACAAAGGAATGCTGGCATGACTAGTGTTCTTGGAGAATTTCAAACATTAATTTATAATATGAGCACCAGGAACATCAGTTGCTGGAGTTCTTTCCTTGCTTTTCTAGACTAGCATAAAACTGATTACAGTGGAGGTTTAAGGCTAAATGTTACACCAAGTGGATGATACTATTCTGTTTGCACTTCACTTCAGCAATGTGTAACTGTACAGTCAAGGCATCCTAGAGTGGAGAGGTTGATACCAAGGGATAAATGTATTCTTAAAATGAATTGCATGATATCTGTTTTTTTTCCAGTCATGGATTTGGACAAACCAGGCTCTCTGTCCCCCTAGAAGCTGAATGAGTTGTACAGCAGGCAAAAAATCACATCACCCAAGACAGATGCTTATTGCGTCTATGCATATAAATAGGACATATATACATATTTAAGTAGCAAAAATATACTTTGTATTGCAATGTATTTTATTTACATAGACCCTACTCAAGGTTATTTTCCTTGAGTGCTTACCGTCTCAATGATGCTTTTATATCCATATATATCATCTTCCTACCCCCAAACCCTAGGTAAAAATGTCTTGAGGCAAATACTTGCCATGACATGTCATTCACATAAAATGCCTGCAGTCATATCACACGTGTTTTGTCAAGCTGTACATTCTTAATCGCTTTGCTGTGCACCTGCTGCAATGCAACCTGTCACTTTGGCAGGAAACCGGGGCAGGAAATCCCCATGCTGCCTTCTTGTCCACCATTCAAGTGTTTTAACTTGGCATGTTAAGTATCAATAGGAAATGTTGGAGTCAAGAAGCGTTGCTATTCTGTTCTCGTAAAAGAGCAAATTCTTGAAGAAAATCTGGCCCTTTCCACAAAAGCAGCTCACCTAAACTGTGGTTAACATGTCTGAAATATGCATATGTGTTCATGTGCAGCCTGGTATCAACCTCTCCACTTCTAGGGGGCCTGACTTCTTTCGTGTGGGTCATTTGCCATGATCACTAAATTTTAGAAGTAATCAAAAGCAAGAGTGAAAAAGTAGATTGTAGATGATAAATAAAATAATTGTTTACCATGTGCACACATGCAAACATTTGGGTAGAAATTCAAGAGAAATATGAACCTTTTCATGGGTCACCAGTTGATAAGCCCAAGATTAAAGAGTTTTGTTTTTATGTACACTTTCGAAGAGGCGGGGTAAGCAGATTTAATCAGATTTTCAAGGAACTCATAATGCAAACAGCATTAAGATGATTTCTAATATTTTTTTTCTAATCAAAGTTGTACAATTAATTTGATATCCTAATATATCCCTGTTAGGACTTTTTAATTTTTCTCCAGAGAGATGTAAATATGCTTTATTTTCTATAAAAAGAATTCTAGGTCCCTTAATTTATGAATAAACCATAATTTGCAGTATAAAATAGGCATAGCAAAAAATATTTCTGAACTTCTAGTCAGCATTTAAGGCAATCTCAAATTAAATTAATATATTGCCAGTGAAGATTAAGGTGGATTATTATTTGCCTATTTTTTATTTTGCATAGATCATTAAAAGTGAAAGGCTAGATATGTATATTTCTATTATAGAGATAAATGCTTAGGAGAAATAAAAATACCTCTATAATTCTTGTATAAATACATTAATTTTTAAAGTTCCCTGTTAATAATCCACTTAAAAATAGATCAAGATGAAATCCTGTGATCTTGCCCTAGCTGGTGTAGCTCAGTGGATTGAGCATGGGCCTGTGAACCAAAGGATCACGGTTCGATTTCCAGTCAGGGCACATGCCTGTGTTGCAGGCCAGTTCCCAGCAGGGGACTCACGAGAGGCAACCACACATTGATATCTCTCTCCCTCTCTCCTTCCCTTCCCCTCTAAAGATAAAAAATAAATAAAAACTTTAAAAAAAGATGAAATCCTGTGATCTTTCACAAAAAATAATAGGTATATGTATAACTTGTACAAAAACCTAACAGTTTAACTGGATTTATTTTATTATAGAAGTTATAATGCACACTATACTTTAATCAAATATTAATCAATAGGGCAAAGAATATTGGACTGTAGAAGAATGATGCATTTTACACATACAAAAAATATTTTTTTATTATTGTATAGCAATGGTAGGGAAGAATTCATATTCTAAGACTCCATCACAGTAAAACAGGAGAGATGAGGTCCTTTGAAAACAAGTGGAACAGTTGAAGTTTATTTTTAAATTGTTAGCTACATTTTCTTACTAATATGGCTAACCCTCCTCTAGTCCCTTTCCCCTCTGTCCCTCCCATCATATAACCTTCTAATAATAATTTGGCCTAAAATGATCCAATGAAACTCTTCACAGTAAATTGTTATATTTGTAATTGTGGAATTTCAAGCATAAGTAGGATAAACATTTTTGTGTGATAGCACCTTTTATGTCCTTCAAAAGTACCACATAGATGACGTCTGTTGAGATTTTAAGGTTGAAGAGGTCTTATTCTACACTCTTCCTTAATTTTTCCTTATTAGCTGGGTCATACATGAATTCCACAGCCTGCAAATCTATAGAGCTAAATGATCCTATTGACTGTGTTAATGATTTATTTTCTTCCTCTGTTTTATTACATTTTAACAGCCATTATTGGTAGGATGGCCTGAAGGAGAGGCATTTTGGACTAAGGTGTTCTTATAAGGACACTGGTCTCATCATCTGTCCTGTATCCTCATGCCCTCATCTGAACCTAATTTCCTCCCAAAGGCCCCGCCTCCCAACACCATCAGCTTGGGCATTTGGGCTTCAGTTTAGGAATTTTGAAAGGACATACCTACCCAGCCCATCACAACAAATGACTTAAAGTTTTATCTTTCAGGTTCATTTGCATATATTTTGCACCAATGTAGATATTCCTTTCTTCACTAAACGTTGTATCTTGGTAATTCAGTACAACAGTTAAACTCAGGAAGTTGATCAATGTGTTCTTAGAGCGAAATTAAATCGAGTCCTCCTTTCACCAGTCAACATGTGGGGTAAATAGAGATTTGTGAGTCTCTGCTCATGTCTCAACCTTGCCAGTATTAGGCATGCAGAAAAAGCCCCTTCTCTGCCCCCACCCCCACACAAACCCTCAAATGCAACAACAAAAGTAAATATTTTAAATACAAACATATAGTTCTAGGACTTTTTATTGTTTTTTAGGGTTCATTTTAGGGTAAATAAATTTTCCTTAGGTGAAAGAGCCATAACTATTAGTGTCTGCAGGTATCCTAAGTAGGTGTTTGAAGATATGAAATGTGGAATATAAATTACAATTGTTATGTAGAATTGCAAGGGGGAACTACTAAGACCATGCATAGTAGTTGTAAGGCAAGAGATTTTAGGTGAATATGAAGAAAGACTTTTAAAGATCGTGTGCTTTTCTTCCTCATAAGAAAAAAATTAGTATTATAAGTTAGTGAATTCCTTATAGACAGATTTAGTTTAACATAGCTTGAATTACCCCTAGTTAGGGAAAATATAAAGAAAAGTCATGATGAAATTATGATGATATTTTAAGGCTCTTCTAACACCAAAAGTGTTCTATACAAATGTAAACTTTTATGCATACATTTGTCATAAAATAAACTTAAAGAATGCAAAGTGACATACTGGACTCCTCAAATTTGGTCACTTAGGCATCTGATTTTAAAACATCTTTGCAATTAACTCTGGATATATAATAAAGTGGTAATTATTTAGGCACAATTTAATATGATCTTCAAAAATAAACAAATTTCATAAGATATTTTGAGGTAAAAAGGTTTAAATAACACCTGAATTTGAGCATATAGTGAATTACCGATTGGCAAATTGAGAACTGAAATGAAAGTTTCCTCTATATTAGGCATATGTTAGTTAATGCAATTTTTTCCAAGTAAGCCCTTTTTTTCCACCTTCCCCTAACCCTCATCTCCTGCTATTTATTGAAAACAACATATCTGATGTCTGACTATCTCATAATTAGGTATCTCAGAAGACACATAAAATTAAAAACAGCTTCTAAGATGAAAGAAGAGCCATGTGTCTCTTTGTCCTTTTTATTAAAGAATACATAAAAAGAAAACTCCATGTGCCAATGTCATGCTTTCCTGTAGGCCTTTTGTGGCTTTCATCATTTATGGACAATTCTGTATTACTATCTTTCTTCAATCTCAATAAGCATATTTAGCTAAAGTTATTTTGTGTAGCAGTGCATATGAAAGATTTTATAGCTTTTCCAGCACAGGACAAGCCAAAATAACATTGTGGGCTTTTGTTTTTGATGTTTAATTTTCTTGCTTTATAGAAGCGGAGTAGCCTTCCAGAACACAAGTAGAGCTTTCAAGGTATTATATGTATGTCCTTCTATATTAACTTTATTTATCTTTGTTAAAGTGGCAAGCAGAATTAGAATGATAAATCTATTTTATTAAGTAACACCTTGACTATAGTTTTAATTAGTAAGAAGACACCCAGTTTTGCTCCTTTATCTTGTCAAAGCCAGATTTTCTAGTTTATTTCCGTTATTGTAGATCAACCCAGTAGAGCCTCTGACCTAAAAGCATACTTTGATTCTTATTTAAAAAAAAAATAATAACACATTTTATAAAGATTTTATTTATATATTTATTTTTAGAGAGGGGAAGGAAGGGAGATAAAGAGGGAGAGAAATGTGTGGTTGCCTCTCACTCACCTCTAGTAGGGACCTGGCCAGCAACCCAGGCATGTGCCCTGACTGGGAATTGAACTAGCAGCTCTTTGGTTCACAGGCCAGCACTCAATCCACTGAGCTGCACCACAGGGTGGATTTCTTATTTTTAATGACCTTGTCTTTAAGACATACACACACACACACACACACACACACACACACACACACACACACGTGGCTTTATTTATGGCCTCATGATTCTTTATTAAATTTTATTCTTCTTGAGGTAAACAATTCATTCACAACTTTGAAATATATGTATTATTTTCCTTCCCACATCATTAAAAAATTTCTATATATTAATTTTTTTGTAAATCTAGCAATGTATTCTGTGTAGTGGTATGCATTAAAAGTTTTGAAAACTACATTTATTAATGTCAAGGAAATAATAGATTAATCACAATTTTCTTGGCCTTTCTTCTCATTCCACCAGCTACAGCCCCATTTTTCTTCTTTGTATCATAATTTTTTTAAGTAATTGTCCTTGCTTGCAGACTGCTATTTCTTTCCTTTTACTTCTTTTTCTTAAGCCCATGCTCCCCAGATGTTTGCTCAGACCTTCCACCAAAAGAACTCTTAGAAAAGTCACTAGTTACTTTTGTTTCTAAATCTGTTAGTAAAATTTTAATCTTCATCTTGCTTTATCTATGATCATTACTGGGCATTGTTGATCGCTCTTCCCTGGCCTTAGGGTACCACATTTTCTTAGTTTTTTTCTGATTTACTAGTTGCTCCTCCTCAATCTCCTTTGTTGGTTCATTTACTTAATCTCCTCTTCTCATGCCAGAGCACTCCAGGAGTCAGTTCTGCATCCTCTAATCAGTTTTAATTTTCCATTCAGTGATCACGTAACAACTTTGTGATAAGGACTCTGAACTTCCCATTTCCACTCCTGACCATTCTCAGGACTGGACTTTTGTGGCCAATTATGTACTCAATGCCTCTACCTGGATATTGAGTAGGCATCTCAAGTTATGCTATACTCTCCTCCAAACCTGCTTTGGTGTTCTACATCCCAGCAGCAAGTAGCTCCATTCTTCAGCTGCACATCCTAAAAGACAAAAAAGCAAACAAACAAACAAAAAACCTAAAACAAATATTAAAACCTCTTCTTTATTTCACAGCCTACTTTTAGTTCATCTGGAAACGCTAATATCTTGCCTTCAGAATGCACCCAGAATTTGATCCCTTCTCTTCACTTTCACTAACCCCACTCTGGTCTCAATTACCATCATCTCTTGTGTGCAATGTTTTACTACAGTAGTCGTTCTTTAGAAGATGCCTTCCAAGACCCCCAGTAGATGCATGAAACCATGGATAGTAAAGAACTGTATGTATGATATGTCTTTTCCTGTATGTACATACCTGTGATAAAGTGTGACTTATAAATTAGGCACAGTGAAAGATAACAACTAATAATAAAATAGAACAATAACAATGAAAATTATGTGAATGAAGCATTACTAAGTAAAATGAGGGTTACTTGAACACAACTCCACTATACTACAATAGTCAATCTGAAAAGCCAAATGGCTACCAGGTGACTGACAGTTGGGAGTGTACACAGTGTGGATGTGCTGGACAACACGACGACCCATGTCCTTGGCAGGATGGAGCTAGATGGGGCTAGATTTAACCATGCTACTCAGAATGGCACACAATTTAAAACTTTGTAATTGTTTATTCCTGGAATTTTTTATTTAATGTTTTGTCATCTCAGCCAATGGCCAGTAACTGACACCATGAAAAGCAAAATCATGGATAAGGACAGGCTACTGTTCTGTTGTAACTTGTTTCTCCTTCTGTTTTTGCTCCCCTTACAAGCAACCCTCAACTCCACCATAGCCGCCAACCTAGAATATGCCTGACGCAGGCCTGACACATAGAATATGCCTACTGCATTAACGGGCTTTATGCTAACTTGCTCCTCTGCTTAAATTGTTCTTTTCACAGACATTCACGTGGCTTGACTTTTTCACGTACTTTGTCTTTGCTCAATCATTACTTTATTAATTAGGTATGTTAGTATTTTAGGGCTGCTGTAACAAATTAGTATAAATTGAGTGGCTTAAAAGAACAGAAATATATCTCTTTCAGTTCTAGGGGTCAGAAATTTAAGACAAATACCATATGATCTCACCTATAAGTGGGACGTAATCAACCAAAACAAACAAACAAACAAACAAACAAACAAAAAACAAGTGAGCAAAATAGAACCAGAGACTGGAAATAAAGAACAAGCTTACAGTGACCAGAGGGGAGGGTGGATGAGGATAACAGGGACAGAAGGGAAAGAGTCATCAAGGAACATATATAAAGGGCCCATGGACAAAAAAACCGAGGGTGGGGAATTATTAAATGTGGGAGGTGGGGGGTAGGGCAGCAGAGAGTAGTGGGAGGAAAATAGGGACAGCTATAATTAAACAATAAAAGTTAAAAATCTGTATGTTGATAGGTATCTTAGTCTGTTCTGGCTTCTATAGCAAAATAACATGAACTAGCTGGTTGGTAAACAATAGAAAATTATTGCTCACAGTTCTGGAGGCTGGGAAGTCCAAGATCAAGGCATGGTCAGATCTCTTGTTGGCTGAGGGCCTGCTTTCTGGTGCATAGACAACTGTCATCTTCTGGCTGTGTACTTGCACGGCAGGATGGGCAAGGGGCTTGTCTGGTTTCTCATTTGTAAGGGCACAAATTTCTATCATGAGGGCTCCACCATCATGAAATAATCACTGCAAATTCTACACATTGAAATACAATTATTATATTGTAGATTAGGATTCAAAATGTGAATCTTGGGGGCGGGGCACGGGACATTTGATCTGTAACTGTTAGTGTTGATTCCTTCTGAAGGCTTTGAAACAGAATCCATTCCATGCCTTTCTCCCAGATTCCAGTGTGTGCTGGCAATCCTTGGCGGGCCTTGGCTTGGAGCTGCACAACTCAGATCTTTGCTGCCTTTTCATGGCCTTCTTCTCTGTATATTTGGCACATTTTTATGTGCATTATACATGGGGTTATCATACCCATTGTTATGTCCTTGGTAGGTAATCATTATATGTGTGTATAATGTGCATCCTGATTTTCTCCTCAAAAATGTGGGGAAAGTAGTGTGCATTTTACATGGCAAAATATGGTATGTCTCAAATCTTCTGCTATCTTCCTCTTATAAGGTCATTTCTCATTGGATTAAGGGCTCTCCCTAAATCCAAGATAATCTCATTTCAAGATCCTTAATTACTTCTGCAAAGATTCTATTTCCAAATAAAGTCATAAACAGTGGTTCCAGATGGACATATATTTGGGGAAGGGAGGCACCATTCAACCCACTTTATTTGGCATACCCTGACTATCTGTTTAAAATTGCTGTTTCCATTCCCCACTATAGTTTTTACATTAAGTTCACAACCCCTTATATAGAATCATGGGGGCTAGATGTGTATTTAAATGGAGAACTTTTTGGATTTTATCAATGTTGTATAGTGCACATCATAGTGGGGTTTTGAGCAGCAAACCATTATCAAACCATTATCAAACACAGTGAATTGTATGAATAGCCATATAATGAGATAAATAAAGCATATACACTATCTCAGTAAGTCAAGTTTTGTTCTTCAATCAATTTGTGCTAAACTTACAGGAAATCTTTGGAGACTTTTTGTTTACTTATTATTACTTGTTTATTGTGTTGTCTATTTTTATGGTTTGTCTCCTATTTATCCAACTTGCACTCCATGAGGTCCATCTTTGTTTTGTTCCTGGTGTACCCCAAGATCTTAGAAAAATCATTGGATTTTTAAATCTAATAATTTGCCACTGCCTTTTGTAATCAAAACATTTTTTTTCTTTTTGTATTTGTGGAGATTCTTAGTAAAGATGGAAAACTATGAAACATGGTAGAGAATTTTAAAAAGTAGATTTGGTCACTGATCATATGGAGGTTACGGTTGCTTTGTTTTATTTATTTATTTATTTTGTTTTTGAGGAACAGTATTTCCATGAAACAATTAAAAAAATAATAATTAACTTGCTATGATTGTTTTTACATATTAATGTAACATTAAACATTTGATAATGACCTAGGAGGCCAATTGAGGATAATTAATTTTTATCAATATTTTTAGTGGAATAGCCATATTGTCCTTGTGCCAGATTTGAAAGACAAAGGCACATTTGAAAGCCATATTGTTATTTTTTTCATGAATCTAGAAGATTGTTTGGAAAGATGAATGCTTCTAGATGGTGTTGATATTAGTCAAATTGAGGGATACAAATTTAACCCTGTATTTCAAATGTATCAGTTGGCAATGTTTTTAAAATGTACTCCACTTTCTCTCCCTTGCCTTCACAGGTAAGCAAACAAATAAATCCATCAACCAGATAAAAAACAGATAAACACACAAACATTTTTAACTGGACTTCCACTCTCATTATCAAACTGTGTCTCTAGCTTCAATTACTACCAAAACTCTGATTCTGTTCATATATAAAGAACTTACAGCATGGTGACTATAGTCAATAATGCTCTGTTGTTATGGAGGGCACCCCAAAATTAACGATGTAACTGCTTTATGAACTAGTAATTCGCTCCCAGATATATACTGGAAGAAGCTCAAAACACTAATACAAAATAGCTTATATACCCTGGTGCTCTTTGCAGCAATACTTAAATATCCAAGCTATGGAAGCAAACCAAGTACCCATCAATAGACAAGTGGATATAAAAGATGTGAGTTTTATACATAGCTGTACCTAGAGGGTATTTTGCTACACAAAATAAGTCAGACAGAGAAAGACAAGTACTATATGATTTCACTTACTTGTGGAATCTGAAGACCAATATAAATAATGAATAAACCAAAGAGACACAGACTCAGAGTGACAGAGAGGAGATGGATGGCTACCAGAGGGGAGGAGGTTTGGGGCACTGAGTGAAAAGCATGCAGAGACTGTGAAGTACATACTGGTAGTTGCAAAATAGCCATAGGGATGTAAAGTACAGCATAGGGAATACGGTCAGTAGTATTGGGATGACTATATATGATGCACAGTGGGTATTAGAAATATCAGGGGGAACACAATATAAACTACATGATTGTCTAACCAATATGCTATACACCTAAACTAATATAAAATATCATTTAATGTAAGTTGTAATTGAAAAAAATGTTTAAATAAATAAAAATGAGAAAGAATATTTAAAAAAAGAACTTCCATTTCCACACCTGATCTTTGCCTCAGCCCTCTACAGTCTGATTTCTACTGCTACTAGTGTTTGGATGTTGCCCTAGGACAAGTTACTAATTTTAAGATGAGAGGTTTTTTCACACATCTTTTTGTTTGGAGGCTCTCCAGCACTGTGGACTATAAATGTCTAATTCATTAAACGTGATATAGATGATCTTTGTTAACCTACCACTCAGTGTCCTCACCACTTAACTGAATACTAAGAGGATGCTACCAGCACATATATAATTAGTGCTATATAGTAAGTGGTTAATATATTTATTAGTAGCCCAATGTATACATTCCTCAAATACACCCTTGCCATTTGTTTTCTGTGCTTAAGTTAAAAGAGCAGAATGACTTATATATTCATCCATTTAAATATTTTTGAGTGCACTTCATTGTTTCCGGTGTGCATACATGGTGAGCAATACATATCTCTCCTCTTGTGAAGCTTGCATTTTAATCAAATGTGACAGAAGGGAGACAACCAACCAATGAAACTACACAAGCATGAGGTTATATCAGCTGGTGATCGGTATTAATTAAGAAAAATGTAATAGGGTTGTGGATGCAAAGGAAGGGTATAGGGGTCTGACCTCTTCAGGAAGCAACTGCTAGCTTGGATCTCTTAAAGGATGTAATATTTGACCTGAGCTTAAGTGATGAAAATCATACAGCAATGTAAAGATAAAGGGAAAAAAATATTCCTAGCAGAGAGACGTGCAAGACCCCAGACACTCACACTTTTTGAGGAAGAAAATGAATGTCAGAGAGTCTGGAATGTTGTGAGCAAGGACAAAAGAGCTATGAGACAATGAGGTGAAAGAGGAGACGGGCCAGGTAATAGAGGGCTTTGCAGGCTTGGAAGTCTGGACCAGATTCTAAGTATAATGGGAAGTCATTAGGAGGTTTAAAAAGTGAGGCAGTGACATGAGCAGATTTATGTTTTGAAAAAACCACTCTGGCTTTGTGGGAGAACAGAGGGAAAAGAGCAGTTTCTTTTCACAGAAAGTTTGCTATGCGAGTAGGTTGACATGTAGTGGGAAGGAAGGCACGATGGCCGGCTTTCATCCGTACCACTTACCGGGAGTCAGCCCTCAGCTCGTGGCCTATCCCTTGGTAAGCATTAATGAATGTAACTAATGGCCCTTAAATGAAACACAGAATTGACTTCAAAAAAAAAAAAAAAAAAAAGAGAGAGAGAGAGAGAGAATGTGCCCTGAACAAATGTCCGACCAAATAGTTTTTAAAGATTTTAAATATGATGTTTCTCAGATTATATACTCACCTCTGCAAAGAAGCACATGGAAATGAATTTAAATGGTTATTGTAATAAACTGCAATTCAGTCTCTCAAAACTTGAGTGCTTAGCATGTGGAAATTGCAAAAATAAATCAAGTATGGACATTTCCTTCAAGAATGTCATTTTAAAACTTAAAGGCTCCAAAAAAAGTCTACATGTTTTCATGACTCAGAAAAAATATTTTTATCAATAGTAACAATTAGCCACAAAACATTGCTTTGAATTAGATTTTTTAAAATTGGACATTTCACATTTCCATGGTGCATCTTTGTTTCAGGTTTCCATGGATAATTCTTCAACAGGTTCATTTCTGAGTGAGAACTTAGATGGGAACTACTCCACTTCCCTCCATTTACTTAATTCCTTTATTTTATTTTGTAACAAAAGGTGGTAATATTTATTTTTCTCTTTCTATAGTTCACTTCTTTGCAGTTATTTTTCTACATAATGTTTATGTTTTTACAAAAGACTTAAACAGATGCTCTCAGCTGCAATTGTGCTGTTAGTCACCGTTGTTTTTCTATATTGAATTGTTGAGTGTCCGCCACCTACATCAAAATTTTAGTTTACTGTCCCTTCACTTCTTGCATTTCTTTCCATTTTATTTACACAGTCTTAATTGCTAAATCCATTTTACTTTATTGAACTATTATTTCAATATTCATATCTTTTCTTTCAAGACTTATTTTTGAGATCTGAATAGGGTCTATAACTAACAATAATTATTTGCATTTTGTTTTTATGCCATTTCAATATCAAGCAATTTACACTTTTGTATTATGATGGTAATTTTCTTTATTTTATTCTTTTATCTCTCAAGTAGTTAGAGAGTAGCTTTAAGTAATTGTAATGAACAGAAATGTATTTATCATAGTTTGCATATGTTACAAATATACTCTGTTGCCTTCACAAACAAATATTTTTCCTGAATAATAATCCTTTTTCCTCCAAAATTGTTAAAAGATGATGCTCAATTACTTTGTTGTATTTAGTAACAGAAACAAAATTTGAGTCAACTCTGTGTTTTGTTTCATGCATACACAATTGGAGGAATTTTTCTTCCAGTCTTGAAATTTTAAAAATTCACTGTAATATGTCTAGATATTACTCTTCATTGTTTTATTTGGAGAGGGGGGACTTGGACATTTACATCAATACATTCGGGTCTTTCTTAAATTTTGAGAGGGTTGATTTAATCAAATTTTGGTTTCTTATTTTAAATATTATTTTTCAGAAATTTCTATTGTAAGTGGATTTGATCTTCTTGGATGACTTCTGGATCTCAAATCAATTCCTTACATCATAGTTCTTTATTGTTTTTTCTGTGAGTGCTGCAAGAATTTCTTGAGTTTGTCTTCTGGCTCACTTATGTAATTTTTCTGTAGTATCCAATCGGTTACTCACTGCCTGCATTACAACTTCAAATTTGAAAAGCATATTTTTATCTTAAGCAATTAATTATTTCTGATTGTGTATGGTTTTGATCATTTCTATTATAGCTTGTTTTAATTTTTGAAGCAGTATTTTCTTAACATTTTATTTTAACAGTGAATAAAATTTTAATTTCCCTCTTATGTCTTGGTATACGCTAAATACCTCAGATACATCCCGTAGCCCTGATTGAGCAGACTATTCCTCTGCGGTCACTTACATTGCAGAGCCTTCTCAGACATCCGATCATAGTCGGCAAGTTTGGTTAAAGATCAGACAGATGTTACCTGACTCACAGCACCTGCTCTTAGTTTCAATGATGAAGAAAATGGGTGCAGAGTTAAAACTCAGAAATGAAAGTTTATCTTTTTCATTGTTTCTTTGGACTCTGACCGATTTCCCGTGATGTCCTTCTTCTCACATTGTAATGAGTTTGTACTACGTTAAAGACAAGATGATGCAGTGCCTGGTGTTTGTGTGATACCACCAGCAGATAAGCCAGTGGCTCTTTGCTGCACTGTGGCACGTTGCCAGCCCCAGGGCAGGTTTTGCTTGCTATAGACATTGGCACCTGAAATGGTCTTTGGTTCTTCCCTGAATAACTGCTTCCAGATGGAGCCAGTCTGCAACAGTCCCTTTCTGTGTGGTCTGGTAGGTTCAGGCACTGGCTGTTCTCACCTCCAAGCTCTTTGTGAGTGAAAGGGTTTTTGAGGGAATCAACCAGAGGGCGCTCCACTTATTTTTTAGGCAGACTACTGTATTCAGAAGGATCTCAGAAGATTGACTCTCAATATCTTGTTTAGCCTAGTTCTACTACTTTTGACAAGCTTTGATAGTTCTGGCTTAGGAATAGCACAATTTCTTGGTTTTGAGCTTGCATATAAGCTTTCTTTTATTTTTATATGCCTGCATTCATTTTTAATAGACATATTGGGCAGGGGAGAAGTAGACACCTGTGCATGGATACAACATCTGGAAGTCTCAATTTGGATTAATTGTAGCAATATAAACACTCATTTTCAAATTAAAAATCTGGCACAAGGAGCAAGAGTATAATGTAATCTGTTTGTATTAACATTACCATAGAATGACATTAAAATATTGAAGTATATGGATTACCTCTAGAAAAGATTGTTTCTTTATGTTCAGAAATACTTCCATGAAACCTAGCAGCATCACACATTTTTCTCTTCTGAATTGTCAGTAAGTTAATATTTAAATGGAACCAAATGTAAAGAAAATGATGATGTTTAGGAATGTATTGTCTGTGAGTGTCTGTTCTTTAACGTGTAATTTTAGGCAAGAGTAACTGGTATTGCAGACACAATGAGGGAGGACTGAATATTGACAGTGCTTTTTGGTGAAGGCAATGTATCAAAAATGAATCCTTTGGGCACTTGGATGATTTCATTTAGTTTATCAGGACTCTGTAGTAGAGGCTCAATTATTAAAATTGTGTAAGGGTTATTTTTTCTTTTATGATTTATGATGATTATAAAATATATTTAGCTTATACTGCACAGAACCTAGTTTGTTTTCACTGATATATTGTTTTTTGTCAAATCAGCTTACTGGATTTAAATTCAGAAGCATGATATGATGGTATAATACCAATTAGGCTGATATTTGAAAGTCTAATTGAGGCTGAACTGAAAAAAATGATAGAGTCAGAAAGAGTAGAATGATAAAATAGGAAACTGCTCGAGTTACTATAGTAAAGTGGCTACATCACAGTGAGTGCATTAGTCTTCATTTCAAAGAGCAGACTTTCACTTCACTCAAGGTTGATCAAATTTTACCTTCCCTCTTCACTTCTTTGAAATTCCTTATCTCTTGTTTTTATTGTAGACAATGTTGTCAATTTACCTTGGATGGTTACCAGTTGGGAGGGGGAGGGAGAGACTGGGGGAAAAGGTGCAGGGATTAAAAAGCACAAATTGGCAGGTACAGAATTGGGAGGCAGGATGTTAAGAATAGTATAGGAAATGGAGAAGCCAAAGAATTTATATGCATGACTCATGGACATGAACTACAGGGGGGATGTGGGGGGGATTGGGGGACACTGGGGATGAAGGGGGAAAAATTGGGACAACTGTAATAATATAATCAATAAAATGTGAGTATATTTTTTTTAAAAAAAGACAGAGAAAAGGATGGGCTTTCATCTGTTTGGATCAGACCTTAAGAGAAAACCTAGCATTTAAGAACCTGAAGTAGTGACCCCTATCATCTGGGGCATTTATTTTATCTAGCTAAACACTCTTACTCTGTACCTATGTTCTATTGTCTATCAGTAACTGGCATAATGGTGTAATTATATGGTTTGTTTTGTTGTAATAGGTTTCAAAACACTCTATCATTATGGTGCTATTTGAATTGTGTTTACTATATCAACATAAACATATAAATTGAGTCAAATTATTTGCTTGGTTAACTGCAAGCTGCAAGTTATTACAGTGTTGTCACTTTCAAAATGTTGCATGACAGTAAAACCACTTGATTCCCTTTGTTCAGGTTTAAACCTCAAGATCTTTGTAATTATTTCCTATAGTATGTCAGGTACAGCGTTTGGAGAAGCAGTAGCTCTATTCTATAGCATGATGCAAGGGCCCCACATAGCTATTTAAACCTACTTTATAATTCCCATTGCAGCTGGTGGCTTATTTGCAATAGGTAACTTTTATTATTTTTTCTCTTTGCCTAAACATTAAGACTCTTAACAAACTTACTTTAAGAAAATTTCAGGTATTTTTATTACGAAGGTACCATTCCTCATGATGTTTCTTTACATTGAATTTTCAGTAGGCAAACTAATTATACTTTAAACTACTGATAGTCTATTAGGTGATAGAATTGTTTATAAACCTTGCTGTCTTATAATCTCTTTGACTTTTTTTTTTTTTCCTTCTTCTTCAGGGTTTTACATAAAGACAAACAAAAGGATGTGGGATTTATATCTAGCTTCTTCTAGCCATCTGATCCTACCACCTGCCTCTGATTTCCTGCCTCCTCTCCCGCTGGCCTCCTTTGCTGGCTCTGTACGTGCCCTTGTTTCTCTCATTTTGCGTCCTTGTCTCTCTGCCACTAGTGAATGAAAAGAGCAAACCTAAAGTCAGATTCCCCACATTCAGAGCCAGAGGACACAAAATATTTATTTTATAAATCATGCATTGAAAACACATTATATTAATCTATAAGACATGACTGCATTGCCTTACATTCCTATGACAGAAGAAAAGAAACTCCTGGGCATTCAGTTGATCCTTGTAATTGTTTTCCTGTTTGGACATTATGATCCTCTTCCTCTTCTGTAACTTTATTTACATAAGATCAGCATCCAGGTGATTATATGCCAAGTCTCTGCCCAATGGGTAAAAGGACATTCTTATAATGCTAAACTAACGGTGAGAGAAGTTTCTTTTTAATTTATTGCAAATGCAGAAGTAAGTTTCTCTGGGGACTGGCAGCTCAGGTGTAGGCATGTGCTATTTTTCTCTTAATGCATCTAAAATGTAGTGAATAGAGTTCATGGTGGCATTCTCTGTATTAGTCCTGGCAATAGTCTCATATTTCAGGTCAGCTAGAAATCTCGAATGTCCTTCACATATTATCTACATCCTTACTGTCTGGAACATTGTCTATAAAAACTAATTTAAAAAAATGACTGTATGTTACTTTTAACATCAGAAAAAAATGTTACTAAAACTGGTGAAAAATACAATGCAGTAGAAATGTACTTTGACTTTATGGATGATGCAGGATGACTGAAGAAATGCCTTTTAAAGCTAGAATAATATAAGAAGTCATTGGCAAACGATATACAGACTCTAAATAATTTTTAAATTCTGAGAATGTACAACGCAGAAGAAAACTAAATGACTAAAACATTTACTATATACGACAATGAGTTTAATATATGTATACAAGAAATTAGCCTGTTCTTGAAAATCTCAGTGAAAAATGTGGTAAGTGCTCACCTAATAAATACATGAAGACCATGAACAGATGACTCACAAAGGGGAAAATTCAGGGAGTAAGAAAAGAACATGTATCTAATCAAACACATGCAAATTACAACAGTAAGAAAGTGTCATTTTAAAATATATTTTAAGTAAGCAAAAAACTATGAAACCAAACACTGGCAAGAGTATGTGAGCATACATTGCTGATGAATTATAACTAGTACAGTCTTTTGCTAGCAATTTGGAGCCAACATTAATGACTTAAATATCTTGCACTCTCTGACTCAATAATCCCACTGCTGGGAATCTTAGTATCTTTGCTCTGAAAAGCAATGTTAAAATACTCCTTTTATTTTCTCCTAAAAGAAAAAAGAGTTTGATTCCATGTAATTCTTTTTCTTCTTGTATTTTTAATCAAAGTCACTTTGTCTCTATGGTATAACAGCAGAACTCTAAAAATGTACAGGCACCAGGGGTATCAAAAAACATCGGAAAAAATTTGCTGACTTGGCTGTTATTTTAAATCACTGTTTTGTTTCGTTTCTGGCACTTCCTAGAACTGTGAGTCCAGCAATCTACCCTAAATTTCCATGTCTAAGTGCATCCTCCCAAATGAATTAAGGGTTTGTGACAGTTGCCCAAATCTATATTATAAATTATAAACTCTTGTTTATAATATTGGGACAAGATAAAGTTATACATTTAAAATTTAAAATTAGACTTTTTCATTGACCACTATCCTTCACTTTCTTAACACTTCAAAATTATAGACTTTCCTATACCCAAGGGTATAATTCAAGACCATATCTGAAAGTTGTCTTATGAGTCTCATGGAGGAGAATATATTTTGATATCTAGAAGGTACAAATGTCAAACCCAGGGTTGATGGTTTTTAAAAGTTGAGCGTATTTCAAAAAGCAATTTGAAAATCATACTAATACATTTCAGAAATTAATATTATAGGCTAGTAAACACAAGGTGTTTCTTGGGTGGTACAAATATATACTTTATCTATGTGCATATAGTTTTAGATACAGATATAAATATAGATCATGTCCTCTATTCTGATTAGTACATGACTCAAAAAATTTCTTAAACTTCATGTTTCTCAACTTTCTTATTTGTGAATTAGTAATAATAAAAGTATCTACCTATATTATATTAAGGTATTTAATGAGGTAGCACACAAAAAAATCCTTAAAACAGCTTCTGGCAAAGAAAAGTTTATGTAAATATCAGCTATTATTATTATCATTATTATTATTTTTGATTGGCAGGATGTGTTGACTTTTTTTACTAAAAATCTTATGTTATGGAAGTTTGTTGCATTATTACCTAAAGCATTCCTTGGGATAGAATAATGCATTTCTTTGAAAAAAAATTTATATTTATTTATTTTTAAAGAATATGGAAGGGAGGGAGAAGGAGAGGAAGAGAAACATCTATATGAGAGAGAAACATTGACAGGCTGCCTGTTACATGTGACAAGGACTAAATCTGCAACTCAGTCATGTGCCCCAAGGAGGAATCAAACTGGTGATCTTTTGCCTCATGACATGCACATGACACCCAACCAACTGAGCCACAATGGTCAGGGCTAGAATAATGCATTGCAATGTAAATAATACATTACCTTTTAATAGAAAAATATAATTATCTCATTTAGATATAAATCAGAAAAAAAAAGTGTTGTCTATGGTTAGAGAGTTAGTAAATGGCATATCTGGGACTCAGATTCTAATTTAAGCATTCCTTCCCAGATACTCATTTGTGACTTATTAACCTAAATTTACTATTTAGTTAATCATTTAAAACTTTACAAAAATAAAATCCAAAACAATTTTGGAGTAAAAGGTGGTGCACATGAAGACAATTGGATACTTGAATGTTCTCACATGAAATAGGCATATCCAACAGTGTTACAAAAGTCAAACTATCTTGATGATTTTATTTATTTAAGTCTATGATCCCTTGCACGATACATGACAGAGGGTTCAAAATGTCAGTGTGAAAATGTAAATTACTGAATTACCTTTTAGAGGGAATATATCATGTTCAGACTTGCCGATTACATGGCAAGTATTAACCTAATATGTATCAGGGAATATAATTTCAGATAATTTTTCAACCATTTTCAAAATATTTGTGTGATGAATTATCTGAGATAGTGCTTGAGGAGGCTTCTGAGAATACATGTGCTCTTTGTGTCTATGGAAAGGTAGTAACACTGGAAGATGGTGGGGAGGCGGGCTGATGCCCTCTAACAAGAAGACACAAAGGTCACCAGCTGTCAAATGGGCCTTGGAATATGTTTCACTAATGGTTGGGTTCCTAGTCATCCTTGTTCAAATGTAGATATAAATTGTCTTCAGACAAAATCTCTTGGAGAACATAGCTTTGATCTGAACCCAAATCGCATCACCTATTCCAAATGCAGGCTTAGGATCTGCTGGAAAAATCTGAGTCTGTCAAGTAGACCCTGGCCAGCAGCAAAGTCCCAGGTGTGCTTGATTCACATTGTTCCAGGCAGGTCAGGCTGAACACCAGAGGAAATGGGTGGTGGTGAGTGGTGGGTGTAATACATCATGATGTATTACATCTCTGCCAGTAATTGTGGGAATGGGCCAAGATCAGGAGCAACAGTAGGAGTGACGGCAGATGGATGGAAGAGGACAAGACATTTTAGCACACATAATTGTGGACTTCACTCTATGAACCATGCATAACCCCAGAATTAGCTTTCTTGCAAAAGAATAAGAGACTAGAAATGTTCACTCAAATGATCCACTGTTATGGAAACAGAACGGGTATCAGGGAAGATTGCGATTCATGTTGTCTCTAAGACAGTGCCTTTCAGAGTCAATAGGGCTAATGTTTGGGCCTGAGATCCTACCAGATAATGCTGATGCTTTTGATCTGTGGCCCACTTTTTGTAGATTTCATGGCTGTAAAAGGGTTGTCTAAAACTCTTTTGACCCCTTTTTTGCAAATCTTTTGGAGAGATACATAGAATAATCTTATATCTGTGTATACTTTTTGAACCATATACTTTGACATATTGAGCCTCCTTTGAGCCACTAATCTTTAAAGCAAGTGAAAATTCTTACCTAGTTATGTTGCAGAGAGGTTAGAGTTAATGTATATATAAAGTATCCAAAGCTGACCCTGGTTCATCTGAGTATCCCCAACCAACAGCAGCAATCTATATAATTTGTAAAGCAGGGGGGTGGGGATTCAACTACAATACATTTTGATCATTTAAATTCAGACTCAAAATAACAAAAATAAAAGGCAACTCTCATGACTAAGGATATGCATAAAAGAGTAGCAAGGACTTATGGTATTATAAAAAAGTAAATAGAATCTTATGTTGCATGAATAGATACAAATATCTATATTAAGAAGATACTGGAGAGACATGTCTGAAATTTCCAAGAAGATATTTTAAACTCAAAAGATACCTATCTATTTGTCAATAAGTCGGACTTGGAAATACTTTGGCCAACTTCAAGTTTATGATTCTTATTCTGGTATGCTAAGAGATAGTGCACAGCCAGAGTAGGACAGACTTGATGGCCATTTATCCAAAGACATTTCAAGACAGAAGCGTTAGAAAAAAAATAGCATGTGTTATCCCAGAAATAAGAGAGTCTGAAAGCAGGTGAGTGGGATAGAATAGAAGAACCCTATAAATGGGTGAAGAAATCATCTTATCTCTGTCTTACTACTGGTAACAGTACTGAGACTGACAGACAGAAATTAAAGATTGGCTAATTTATACTTAACAAGAAAACCTACTTCTAAGCAATCAGTTTACTCATAAAGTAAGTCCTTCTTATAGAATGTGTAAGCAAATAGTGTATTCCATCTCTCAAGGGATATTTTACACCAGGCTTCTGCTAAAACTGTAGATTCTAACTCTACATTCTGCTATTCAAATAGAATAGATATTAATAAAAACATAGTAAAAAAAGCTCCTTAATTGTTTGATATCCAACAAAATAAATTATTTTCTTTAACTTCTAGAACTTTATAGCAATAATAAGATCCAATAATCTGTAATGTTTTAAAGGTTTTTAAATACTTGGTGGAACTTTATCTTATTTAATATAACTTTTGAAATTCATCATTTTAATTTTCAATTTTTATTTGTTTCTAATAAGTCTTCTCCCAATTTGTTTATATAGAGTTTTACCAAATTCTGTGATGAAAATGTAAACATAATGTTTTTTTAACATTAGTGACATTTTAACTGATATTTTTCCTAGAGTATAGTAAAAAGTCTTTTTATTTAGTTCTTTCTGGTCTGGCATTTGTTGATTTATTGAAAGACATTTTATGTGAGAAACCTTAAAAATGATGCATATATATGTAAATTTTATGTCTATCAATCTATCTATATGAATCAGTGCACATTTATTCACTGATACTTTGAGTTCTTTGATAACATTTTTACACATCCCATCTTCCTTGAATCAATCACATTCATATGATTTGCAGTTTTGTTAATTTCATAGCGGAACATAACTCAAGAATATTATGAAGCAATCTGAATGAAAAATGTTTCTGGTCTCATTTTCCCTCCTCCCCAACCACTACCAGGTATCAGGAATGCTTTCAACTGCAAATAGCCAAAAAAATTTCCTCCTACATCTTATGTAATTTTTTCTTTTATCTTTCCCTCTTTCCGTCATTCCTTTTCCTTCATTCTCCCTGCCTTCCTCCTTTCTTCACTTCCTCCCTTCCTTCTTTTCTTCCTTCCTTCCTTCATCTCAATAAACAAGAAACGTGGAGATAACTTGCAGGTGCCATTAAGATGTAACATACTGCCCTGGCTGCTGTGGCTCAGTGGATTGAGTGCCGGCCTGTGAACCAAATGGTTGCCAGGAACATGCCTGGGTTGCAGGCCAGGTCCTCAGTAGGGGGTGTGTGAGAGGCAACCACACATTGATGTTTCTCTCCCTCTCTTTCTCTCTCCCTTCCCCTCTCTCTCTAAATAAATAAATAAATTCTTCTTTAAAAGGCAGTAACATTCTCTCTAAACTTCTCTTGGCCTTTTCAGGATTTTCAAAAATGATTGCACAAGTTCAAACATTATAGTCACATTCTAGGGTCATCTGCCCTTTTTCTGAGAATAGCAATATTTCCTACTTGCCACCAATCAGTGAATGTTATGTCTCATTGGCCAGAACTATGTCAGATAACTATATCAGTTTCCTAGTATTTTAGCTGACCTTGCCCCTATAGTGAATTATTAGAAGAGTTGGGAATGGGCATTGCATTAGCAAAGCAATGATATCTGCTAATGCCATCTTTCACTAATATGTCTTTACTGAGCCATTCTAAAGGTTTGGATGATCAGACACCAGCCCACAGTGTCCACAGCGTTATGGATGAGATATGAGACAAATTCACATGGACTACCAAGTCCTGTGGAGGAAAAGGGATGGTACGACTTCTCCCTCAAGAGGAGAAAAACCCTCGGAGCTCCTTGGCCACCCTCTCAAGAGGAGAGTGCCCCAACCCTTGCCTTGACAAGCTTTTATTGGGTTCAATTTGCACAGGAATAAAACTCATCAATTTTGTCAGGCAGAAATGATTAAACAATAGATAACATTCAAAGAACTCTGAGGGCTTATTCTGAGCCAGGGTCAGATAGTTTAAGGACCATAAAACTTTGGGGAACAAACTCACTTCCTGCTTGGTCCCTTATTATTTAGATTGAGGGTATTAGCAAAGTAGGTTTCATAGGATTTTATGCATTCTTTCTTAGGCCTGGTGGCCCTAAGGAACCCGCCCTTTCCAGCACAGGGCTGCACCTACCTCCAGCATTGTTTCAGGCTCAAGCCATTGTTTCAGGCTTAAGTCATTGTTTCAGGCTCAAGGCATTGTTTCAGGCTTAAGTCAGGCAGGGGAAGTAAGGCAGCCAAGAGATTAGGAGACTTCTTGCAGACAGAATATGGACTCAGGCTATGTCAAAGCTGAGGGGCGAGGGTCCATCACCCAGTTTTTCTACAGTTCCCCAAGTCCTTCCCTGGGCCCCCATGATCATGCCTGTCTTATGTCATCCCTCCCTTGAGGAATCTTACCCATCATTGGCTAACTGATCAAGCACTGGGGGCCAGGCAGGGTGAAGTAAAAGGAGCAGAGGCAGTGTCCCTGCCAGGGAGATAAGTCGTGTCTCGTTAGTGGCTTGTGGTCCCAGGTTGCTCACTCAGCCTTAGCCATGGGGGGATTACAGCTTCTGAAACCAGGTAGGGTGGTTCCCAACATTTGGACGTCATTTTCATAAGTTCAAATCATCCTTTTTGTATTCACCTTTTATTAGTATTTGTAAAATTAAGCTGTGTAACTACAATAATAATCACAACTGACAAATTAATGCTTTTTAAAATAAATACAATACATTTTGACAAATGTGACTCACTGATGAGAGTGAAAGTACACGGATGTGTTTCAGATTCACTGTGGGTTGGGGGAGCCAGTGTTTTCTGGACATTGATTGAGTATTTCTTGGAGGGAAATTTTCAGGTAATCCAGGAATGGGATTAAGTGGTGGCTGGTTAAGAAATATAAAATGATCATGCTAGAGTGTTTCTTATATCATCATCAACATCACTTAAAATTATATTATATATGTATAATATATATAAATAGTGTATGTGAGTGTGTGTGTGAGAGACTGACCTGGTATCCATTCTGGATTTACAGGGAGTATACTGTATACATTTTTTTTTAAAAATGTGCATTTAAAAAACTCTAATTTAAACACAATATTCTAGAGCAGAGATTTTTACCAAATGTGCTGCAAGACTTTTTTTAAAGCATGCAATACGGTTTTCCACTGGACTAATTACAAGTTCTGTCATTAGAAAACCATAATAAAGAGAGCATTGCGATAAAGCAGGTTGTGTTGCTTTTGCTGGTGGAGGGTCTTGCTTTCAATAAAGTGAGGTGTGCCTGTTTCTTCAATTCTAGTTCATCCAGAAAGCTGTGATGTGCATATCCAGAAAAGTAACCTAAAGACTTAAAGTTAAATAAAAGTTTTGACAAATTTGATAAAAGTTTTACATTTTGTACAGCATGCTCCTGAAGTTAATGTGTAGCAATATAGTGAAATGATAACAGGATACAACTTTTTGTAAGATACAAACACCATACACATGGCAAGTAAAGTGTTGAAAATATAAACATGGATGAAATATGTAACTCTGTGATTCTTCTTAATTCCTGAATTCTCTCAATTAAAGAAGCAAAATATTGTATCTCTATCTTTTACATTCTGATTTTTTTGTGTTTGCTTTGCACATGTGTATGTATGTATGTTTGTGTGTTTTGCATGATACAAATTTGGAAATTTTTACCAATTTGACCAGAAAATCTGGATGTGGGAAAATATAAGAAATTGATTGAAATGTTTTTTAATATGGGTCTCTATTGTATTATCTCCCAAGAGTGTAGAGGAGGTAATTGATAGTTGAAAGTGACCATGTACAAACTGTTTCTCAAAACATTGTTACTGGATCCGATACAACAGAATTATCTGGAGTGCTTATTACAAAATAATAAAAAAAAATCTATGCCCATCCCCCAGAGATTTAATTTAGTACAACTGAGGTGTACCTGGATATTTACTTTAATACATGCAAAATTGAATCTTAAGTACACAAATGTTTTGAGAACCACTGACTCGTAATTCTCCATATTTTTCCAAATGCTTTACCGCATTTACACAACTAAAAAGTAACATTTAATTTGTCCCCATTTAAATATCCTTATCATAGTTTAATACTATGATATGACTATGAAGGACATTTCTGAAGGTTGTCGTACAAAACATTCATTCAGGACATTATGCATCACACCTCTCAATGGTCTTTGCATACAAATGCATATAAGATATGCATGAATATTCATGAAGATATTTCTATAAACTGAATACTTATCATGTAATAAGACCTGCATATCTTTTACCTTTGATTATACAGGGCTATGTTGGGCAACCTCTATGGTGGTCTCCAATGATCTCTGCCTCTAGGTATTTACACTCTTTTGTGATTCTCTTTCCTTCATTGTGGGCTGGACTTATTGACGTTAGTAAATAGAATACAGCAGGATTAATGGAATTTTTTTTCTGGTATTAGGTTATGAAAAGGTTGTGGTTTTCATCTTGATGACTCTTCCCCCGTGCTCTGAGGCAAGCCAACAACCATGTTGTATTGTAATCTGCCTCATACGACAGAGAGGTATTGAGAGCCCCATACAGCAAAGAATTGAGGAAGGTCTCTAAATAACAGTTAGTGAGAAACTGAAGTCATCAGTCCAACAGCCTGCAAAGTATTGAATTTGGGCAGCAATCATGTGAGTGTACTTGGATGCAGAACCAACCCCAGCCATGCATCGGATGAGATCACAGCCCCAAATGCCACCCAGACTGCAACCTCACAAGGGACTGTGGGCTGGAAGCACCAGCTAAGCTGTGCTCTGATTCTTAACACAGAGAAAGTGTGAGATAATGTATATGCTTGGTGTTGTTTTTTTTTTTTAAGTTGCAAAGTATTAGAGTAATTTGTTTTGTAATAATGAGGAACAATACAGAAACTGAGAATTTTGTTAATCACTAATCCTGGATCATGATTTCTTTGCTTTCTATGTGATCTTTGATTTTTTTCTTAAATAATTTTGTATATGTTTTTATTGGTGAGTTTTTGTTTTAAATTTTTGAGACTTTTCTTAAAAAATCAGTGATATTAAGAATAAAAATTTTACACAAATGACATAATTCTTCGTACCTAGCAAATATGGCCCCCATCCAGATACTTTCTATCACTCACTCTGAATAATAACTGCAAAATATTTTACTATTTATTTGAGAATTTATGGTATTCTCTTTCAACAGAATTACCTTTCTAGTGCATAGAACAAAATATTCTCATTACAGAACACTAGCACTAGAATAGATTTTAAATATCTGGAAATAGCACATTTGTTTTATGGATGAATAGTCTTAGGTCTTTAAAAACAAAATGTAACAAAACAATGAAGAAGAAGCTACTGCTTGAGCTGAGATCTGATGACATTTTTTGTAGTGTCCCTTTGATTATTTTACCATTTACTTTCTGGGTGGTAGAAAGAGATGCTGAGAAGCCTTTTGGGAGGTGAGATAGCTAGTCTGTGGACTTGAACCTTGTTGTATGTAGCTTCAGAAATAGGATAGCCTATTTATACTAATATTTTAACACTGTTCTCAAATTTCCCATTAGTTCTATGTAGTATAGAGGTTCTTCTATCTTTCTCTCTCTTCTTGTCTCTTTCTCTCTTAATGCATAGTATATTTATACTTATAAATATATTATAATATAACATATAATATATATTTAAATATATGTATATTATATAAAATAATTACCTATGACTATTACTCACTGCCAAACACTTAACTACCTCTTCACTGTCTGCCTTTTCTGTGATGGCATCTATAAAGATACTGTTGGTTTGGTCCTCAAAAACAAAACATTAATATGTTAATTAATAGCATAAATAGAATGGCATTTTGGATCTATTGTATAGCATGTGCTTTGGATTTACTTTGGGGGTAAACATAATGAAAGTATTATTGAGGCAGAGCCACTGTCCTAATAGAAAACTTTCCATGTAAAGAGCCAGGTTTTTAGTAGCTAAGACTCAGAGAATTATTTTACATCACAGTGTTATTATGAATGAAATTTTAATGGAGTAATGTGTGAGAATGTTTTAAAATGCACTAACTATTTCCCCAGCACTAAGTACTATATATCTCATTTACATTAATTATCTCTTTTCAAAAGACAGAAGTAGGGTTTGGTTTGGCCTGAAATAAATGAATTTTCTCTACATTCTTGTCTTGCAATCATTGACCACCTCTCTTGCTAGTTTTATGTAAGTGCATGGAAGATTCTGGAATATTTTTCTGGTTGTACTTGAAGGAGGAATTATTACACAAATAAATGCCAAGGAGTCAGGGATTTGCTTCCACATCACCATGCACCATTGGAGGCATTACTCTCATTTCTTGTTTAAATAAACTTCTCCCAAACCCCCAGGCCTAAATTAAATCAAAGCAGTTTTAGAGCTCAAGGACAGAATAAGTCACTATGAGAAAGTAGGACAAAAGAAATCAGGCATGCCAGATGGAAAATTCAGACTAGCCAGCCAGTATCTTTGAAATGTCAGTGCTGTATAAAGAGGTTTTGGAAACCATCAATCAACTATGGCTCTGGAAACAGGAGTGTGGCTATAGAAGTTAGTCTTTTGTCACTAAGCCTTAGAAAATTATTTTCAAAGTGGGCTGCATTTGAGGGCACTTACACAAGTATACCTAAGGACCTGAAAAAGAAGGAGGTGGAGGGAGCATTTCTAATAAGATCTCTGTGGTGACTGGGAAAGAAAGCCCTTGTTTTCATTCATAGTAGGCTCCGAAGTTAAAATCCCCTGCATATATTTTACTTTTGTGTTGTAATTGATCTATTTACTAAAACTGACAAGATTTGAACCTGGCTTTCTTATGTTACTGTTTATTTGTGGAACAAGATTAAAAATTGATATGTTTCTCTTTTGGTCATGATAACCAACTCATAATCTATGGCAACATTCATTTATTTCAAAATAAAAGTATAAAGCAAAAGCCTCTGGCTGTCAGGAATAGAGGAATCACAGAAAGAAATGGCTGCAGAAACTTTAATGGTGTGGGAATGCTCTGTAGAAAAGCCTTTAGTTCACCAGTTTCCTTGGAGTGCAGGCATGTCCTGAGTTCACGCTCACCCTTAAAGGATAAAGTCTTCTCAGCCTTTAGCTGTTCTGACCTAACTGAATTAACACTAGCTAGCACATACAAGTAACAATATTAATATTATTTAGCATTTATAAAACACTCCTTATTTAATAGGCTGAGTCATCATCATATATTTATTTAATTTTTAAAACAGTGCTTTGAGACAGATACTCGTATAATTCCTACAAGGAAATGGATTTTATATACCTGCATGATTCCTTCCTTCATCCCTGCCCCACAGAGATTTTTAATATTGTTGAAGTATGAAGACTATTGATTCAATGGTAGCTCATAGCACAGCTTATGGGGTTACAAACTAGTTTCAAATACTCGTCCCATTACTTTGTAACTGTTAAACCTCAGGTAACTGATGTATCCTGACATTTGAATTTCTTGGTGTATAAATGAAAATTGTAAAAACAGACATAATTCTGATGACCTAATAAGATAGATCATATAGAACTGCCTAGAACAGAACCAGACATAGTGCATTAACTCAGTAGATGTCAGCTGTATTGACTTGAAGCTTCTCCAAGATTTACAAGCAAGAAAAGCACAATTTTAAAGGTCATTTGGTTAATTATTTTAACTGAGCAAGTTAATTATTACAAGATTAAAAAATTAAAACTCAATTTCTGCCTTTAAATATATAATTAGGTAGAAATAATGAATAAGTAGATATAGAAGTCATCATAATATTAGCAATGCATTACGCAATACCATAATGTAGATAAAGTCATAATATTTTTTAATTGGGCTAATCAGGGAAGATTTTCATCAAGAGATATTTTTTAGAGTGTGGTTTTAAGGAAAACTTTATATATAAAACATGGTAATTATCACAAATTTAGAAAATACAAAAAGGCATGAAAAGTGAAGTAAAATTATATCTAAATTGTTAACCCAAATTTTAAAAACATAATAATGTTTTGGCATATTATGATCTTTGCATATGTGTGCAACATATATTTTTAAATAATATTTGATCATTTCTTAGGTAGAAATTTTTATTATTTTCCCCACTTAACATCATTTTATAAAAATTTTGATAGTTTGTTAAATGTGGTTCTTCTGAGAAAACTAAAGATAAGAAAATAGCATCCCTTGGCTTTGGGGTGGAGACTGAAGAACAGGCAGTACAGATAAGAAAATAGCAAATGAGTTTTACTCAGTGAAGGATGGGATAATTTATTTGGTTTAGAAACAGCAGGAAATAAAATTCCACATTCCCAGACGAGAATTAACATCTTGCCTTGCAGTACAGGCAGGGTGACACCCTGGTGCAGTGACAGGTATATGAGAAGCCTCAGCTCACACCACAGTAACTATTCAGTACCTCAGTAACATCAAGTTTGCTACTTAATAGTCACTTCACCTTTGACCTGTGGCTTGACCCTCCCCTTGCCTTGTTTCTTAATGTTTAAAAGGAGATATCTGAAAGATAGGTCCCAAATCAATCATGTTCCATTCTAAGCTAAATCTGTCCCAGCGCCACCTTGTAGAACAGAGGAGGTAGGGTCTGTGAATACTTTGACCAAGTTGGAAAGCTTTGGACAAAGGAAACACTCTGGAATATGAGCTGTCGGGGACACATTTAACATCTTGTTCTTAGCGTCCCCCATTGGCAGCCAAATCCCCATAGACACCAGATATAACCCAGAAATGTGTGAAACAATAAACCGAGAGTAAGATTGGAGTGGAATTGACACCCTGACGGTCATTGTTTTAGATAAGAACGTGTTTTCTGAAGTGGACTCTGATAGCTATTAGTTTTCATTGTCTGGCAAATAGTTACACTTTTTTCCAGAAACTGACAGTAGAACAAAGAGAGTAAACATGTTGAGGCTTGTTTATGTGACTTGATTCTTTTTAATCACATTTCCCCTTTGCACCGATGTAGTGACTGTCCACGGGAGAATACAGCACACGCAGTGGCAACCAGTCAGAGCTGTGTGCGGAATGAAATGTTAGGGGTGAGAAAAGACTTGTGCTTCTAGTTAAGATAGAAGAGCAGAGGCTGGGAGTACTCTCCTGCTTGAAACAAATAAATATTATACACAGTGTATGAAGCAACAGCACACACAGTATCAGGCATCAGGCAGTGGAGGGACGTTATCAAGGAGAGTTGGGAAAACAAAAGCCATGACTGATAAGGTTGCCCAGCTCACTGCCTCGACGAAGATTCCAGACTTCTGTGCTGAGAAAGGGAACCCAGGCAGAGCAAGGCTGTCTCACAGCCTTGTTTGAGGAGATGGGGCTGGGATTTTGGGGAAGCCAAGGTCTGTTTCTATGCCATTTGTTGTTAAGCTACTTCAATTTGGATTTCAGTCATTTTACAGAAAAGATACCTAATGCACCTTCTTATATGCCATTTTCCTGTCCATTTTCTTATTCCTTAGTTCCTTTTAATGTCAATTGTACCTCAGGCATGGCTGAAGTCACACAGAATGATCTGACAAGTGCCCTTTATTATGTAGCCTCAAGTATATAAGCTGCAAGAACGGACAGGCTTTAGAGTGGTTTTCGAATTAAATTGTTAAATTGTGTTTTTTAACTTAGTGCTTTCTGAAAAATCTATTCTTCTGCGGACAGGCTTGCAGCTACCTTCTATTAGGGCTGGAAATTGACTTTCTAGGCACTGACACTTGACAGGATGTTTATTTTCCGGTTATAACAATTGCCAATTGTCCACCAATTTCTCTTCTCATGGAAATAACAAAGGTCAACTGTGAAGAACTGCACTCTCTGTAGCATCTCTCTGACAATTTCTTTTATATCCATATTTGATGTTGGTACTTCCCATAAAAAATTAAGACAACCAAGGCAAAACGCCGTCATGGAGGATGGGGCAGCGTGAAGACAAAGGGGCTGGCACGGTATTCTCAACCTGACTACAAAACGGACCCCCAGTGAGGGTGGGATGTCAGCTCCGAGGCACTTTTTTTTTCTTATTTCGAAAAAGCTCTGCAGCTTCGAGATAAAATGTAACCTTGCAGTTGCTAAGGTAACTGGACTTTTTTTCCTCCTTAGGAATAAGCAGAACAAATTAAATGAAGAAAACTTCTTTAAATTGTCAATATGTGGATGCCCTAAAGGCTACAATAGCTAAACGGTTCATTGGAACCCTGGGTAACCTTACGGGGGCAAGCCACCTCAAAGATGTATTTGCTGTCGATCTGATTTGTTTCTTGAGCCATTTCATGCACCTGGATAAAATCACAGTCACCCCTCCTTGTCTAGTTTTCACAGCCTTTCTTCACCTTGGTAATTTTCTGCAACTTAATGGCTTTCAGTGTTCATGGGAAGAATTTTAGACACAGTAAGATATGATAAGGTTAATTGCAGGCTATGGCGTACTTCATAATCAGCACACGTTTAGAATCCTGTGTTGCCATTTCCCTGTTTGCCGCTGTCCCCTGCGGCTTCTTTGTGGTGTGGCATCACTCACTTCTCATCACTCTGTTGTCAGGATTATTTACGAAAATATATGGAATTACAGAATAATGGTTTACACATGACAATCCAGTCCTTGTGTTTGCTTTCAAAGTATCTCAATGTATTTTGACATTAAAACAAAGTAATATCTATGATACTTCATAATTTTTTATAGTTTACATATTTTCTATAAAATTTCTGAAATTAGAATGCATCTTCCAGCTGATGGTACTTTAAAATTTCCTTTGGCCACTGCTTTCCTTTGTAGCTATTGTAATGTATGTATATGATAATCACTGATGTCATAGACTGGATGAAATGTAGTACTGGCTTATTGATTTGAAAGACTTTTGGTAAAATGTTCCCCATAAACTATCTTCTACTTGTCTTACTAACCTAGCACTTCACCAACAAACCATAGTGAATTTCTAGGCCTGTCTTAAATGAAAGCAGCTCTCACAGCAGTGTTGCTGTTATAAGTGTTTTCATCTGCAAGTGGTCCGGTGGATTGTTCAGGTGTCACACCGTCATCTTTCTCTGTCTTCCTGTGTAAACAATGCTTCAAAACAAACCAGGAAACATCAAACGAGTTCATTCTGAATATTCTAGGAAGGAAAAGCTTTGTTTGCTGGCTAGTTGTGTTTCATTGATTGTGCCTCCATCCTGTGCCGGGGCATCTGGTTAACAACTACCGCACATTCATAGGACGTGTGACCTGGGAAAGCAGCTCTGGTTGATGGTGGGCTTTGGAGGCAGATGACTCCAAAGCAAGTCACTCACCAGCTGTGCCACCTAGGAAGTCAGGTAATCTCTCTCAAACTTAGATTCCCATCTGAAAAGAGGGATGTTACTTCACTGATTTGATACTTGTTCAAAGATTAAACCAAATGAAATGATGTAACCTGCCACAACTGGTACTCAATAAATGCTCTTTTCCTTTTTTCCCTCTATATCTACCAATTGAGTTAGATTTTCTTTTTTACCAAATTATGGAAAATACCAATTTCTATGTGTCACCATTTTGAAATTATTATTATGATCTCAATATTTCTAATATGATAAAAATTTGTAACTAGGAAGTGTTAGTTTTATCTAAGTTGGGAGGTTTAAAGAACTGACACAGTTGACTCATGAAGCCCAAACTAAGGAAAGTAAGATTTTAGTATTGTTAAAATAATTTTATAATCTCTATAAGCAAGAGATTATATATTTCGTATGCACAGTACACTTTTTGTAGTTTTACAATTTATTGAATTCAAATCACATTAGTTGATTAAAAGAAAGTTGCACTTCAGCCTGACTTTCCAATATTTCCCTATATTACTTCTTATGTGTGGTATTTTTAGCACTACTTCCGCCGGTTCGCCACCCCTGGTCCACCTGTGGTGGTAAAGTGTTTCAGGCAATCATTCTCATCTGAAACTCTGTTACTTGCTGGGAGCTCTTTTAAAAGTAGGAATCGATTTAATTTTTCTTCAGCAATTACTTCCAATTTTCCAAATGTGTATCATTATTAATCTATATGAGGAGCAAAGAAGATTGAATTTTTATATGGCCTATTAAGAAAAGTACTTAAGTATTCTTCAAATGATTTTTTGTTCCCAATTCTTATCTTGTCATGAATTTAATCAAGAACCCAAGAACCTGTTGATGAAAAAGAAATGTAATATCAATGTCAGCATATTTGCATTATGCTTACAGTGTTAAAGTACATTATACATTTCAAGGCAAAATGTATTTTAAAAATGCTTGGTCACAACTTTAATTCAATGATATTGAATAAAGAATTGAAATGCAATATAAATACAGTGATAACCATAACTTTGGTTGTTTAAGATGCTCTTCAGTAGTGGTAACATAAGACCCAGAAAATATCTCCCAAGGTTCATTCCAGTCACTCCTAATACTATTATTCAATTTATTTGAATGTCTGCAGCACAATAGAACATTCCTCAGAGACAGTGTGTGTAACTCTTGTCCATCGAAAGTTATTTATTAAATATTTGAAAGTCTTTTCTAAATCAAATGAGATTGACTCTTTGGAATTTGTACTTTATGGTTTAATCAAAAGAAAGTTACACTTCAGTCTGTTTCATTTCTTTGAGATCTATTTATTACTCTTTTATTTTTTTTTTGAGCCATCAACTTTAAGGAATTAAAAATAAGGAAACATCATTTGCTACCTGGCTCCAAATATATCTGTACATAACAAATAGTTTAAGTAAAGATACTACAGAATTTTCTTCAACATTTTTTCAGCTCAACTAATAATCTACTTCATATAGTTTAAAATTGAAACTAAAATAGTGTCAAATGTTTTTAAGAATGCTTATATAATTATACTGTAAAATCTATTTATGAATAAAATATGCTACTTAAATAAATAGAAAAGCATATTTTGAAAGTATCCACCTTGATACTTAATAATTATTACTATGTAGCATATTTTATTTCATATTAAAAAGAATGAGGGATGATTATGAAAACATATCCAGTATAAAATTATCTTTTTAATCAGAACAATATTTAGTATGTAGTTATTCAGAATAGATTATTCACTTGTAACTGGATATAATAATTTTGTAAGTTAGGTCCCTGGAAGATACTTAATATGCTTACAGAAACATAGAAAATAAGAACACACTTAACAGACTTTGAGAGACAGTACCACATAATGGAAAACATACATTTTGAAGTCAGACAGATGTGGGACTGTCACTCTGCACTCGATCGTGGAGCACACATAAACAATTTATTCAGCTTCTCCATACCTTATTTTCCTTTTGTACACAATGGAAAAAATAATCCTTGTATTATTATACTTAGTTAGGTACTGTTGCCTAAGTACCCACTCCAAAACTTAGTGACTTCAAATAGCAAGGGCTTGTTGTGGCTCACTAGCCTATAGCTCAACAAGGTTTGCTTGTGTTTCTGGGGGGGTAGTTGTGTGGATTAACTAGGCGATTCTACTCATCTTGGGTCTGGTGGTTGACTGACTGAACTCTGGTCTAAGGTGGCCTAACGCTGAGGAAACTGGGCTGTCTTTCATGTGGTGGTGCCTCCTTCAACAGGCTGGATCTGACTTGTTCTCACAGCAAAGATGGACACCCAAGAAACTGAGAAGCAACACACAAGTTTTTTGAAATTGGCATACTGCAATTCTGTTGTGTTCTTTGGTCAAAGCAACTCACAAAACCAGGCCACTTTCAAGTGGTATGGGGCAGACTCCGCTTCTTGAGGGAAATAGCTTTAGAATAGTAAACTCTGTGGGTAAAGGAAGGAATAAAGAATTGTGGTCATTTTTTCCACTCTATAAGGGGTACTCCCCCCAAAAAACACAATTACCTTCCAGAGGGCAGGTCCCTTGTACTACAGGCTTCCCTCTCTAGGTGGGTGTTCTAGGATCCCATCTGTATCAGTGTACTAGCTGGTATTGCAGTGAGAGGCTGCATTTGACTTCAGTGAATTGTTTTTTTTTTTTTTTTTTTTTTGGAAGACTCTTTCAACACATTTGCCCATTTCATGATGGCTGATTTGCCAGTACACCTGCCCACACCACACTGAGTGTTCAGCAGTTTTTGCCAAACAACATGACTCTTGTGCCTCACCCACCTTATTCACCCAGTCTGGCCCTGAGCAACTCATTTGTGTTTCCTTGGATAAAAAATCCTTAAAGGGAAAAGTTTTGCTGATGTGGAAGAGGTGAAATAAAAAAACAAAAGCACTAAAGGCATCAAAATCAATGAGTTCAAAAACTGTTTTGAGCAGTAGAAAAAAAACATCTCGATAGGTGTATTGCATCCAATGGAGAGTACTTTGAAGGTGACTGAAGTTTAAACATTTAAGAATAAATAATTTTTTTTGGTGGTCCCCACTCATACCCTAGTTCCTATCTGGCAGCTTAATATTATCTGTATAAGAGTACTTTGCAGAAAGTTTTATGCTCAATAATGGTAATTAATTTAATTTAATATTGTTATTAAACACAATATCTTACCATATTTTTAAAAAGATTTTATTTATTTATTTTTAGATGGGAAGGGAGGGAGAAAGAGAGGGAGAGAAGCATCAGTGTGTAGTTGCCTCTCTCACACCCCACACTGGGGACCTCGTTCTCAACCAGGCATGTGCCCTGACTGAGAATTGAATCAGCAACCCTTTGATTCACAGGCCGGTGCTCAATCCACTGAGCCACACCAGCCAGGGAAATATGTTTGTTCTTTTGTTTTGTTTTTCTTTTATAAAGCCCACATATGATTAATCATTTAATGCTTTGCAAGTTCTTCTAAAACTGCATAAAATAATTTGATTCAAATATAAAACAACTCAAATAGGTCAAATTTTATTATAAGTATTAACAGAAAATGTTACTTTTAGAAATTATGTTCTCAGAATTTTGGTCAAATGTATGTTTGGTGGGAAAAATACTTTTATACAGAATGTTTACATGGATTGGATATTTTGATTGTACTATTCATTTATTAGCATATATTTCATTCTTTCCTTTGTGGTTGCAATAAAGTATATCATAAAATAAAGTTGTACCTTATTAATAAGATAATTATCTTTGTTTATTTAAAATATTTTGAAGTAATTATAGACTTGATGAAAAGTGGCAAAAATAGGACAAAGTTTTTGTAGATCTCGAAACCCGACTTCCACTAATATTAACAATGTACATAGCCATGGTACAGCTTTTGAAACCTAAAAAGTAACATTGGCAAAACACTATTAAATAAGGTACATATCTTATTTGTATTTCCCCTAATGCTTTTATTTTTCTATCCCAAGATCCTGTCTAAGCCCCTGTATTGCTTTTAGTTTTTTCCTTTAGCCTCTCTAGTTAGTGAAATTTCCTCAATCTTTCCTTTTACTTCATGAACTTAACACATTTTGCAGAGTGCTTATCAGTTACTTTGTAGAAAGTTCCTCAGCTTGGGTCTGTTTGATTTTTCCCATGATTGGAACGAAATGGCGCACTTTTTGCACAGTGACACCACCGAAAGGATGCTGCGTCCTCCATGTGTCACATACAGGGCTTTATGCTGTCAGTGCGTCTTCTTGCCGGTGATGTTGATCTGCCCACGTAGTGAAGCAGATGCCTGGGAGGATTCTCCACTGCAAAGTTACTGTCTTTCCCTTTTTAATGAATAAATACTATCTTCAAGGAAATACTTTGAGATGTGTAGCACTGATATCCTGGTGTCCTGTCTGAACATTGTTCTGCAATATAGGACCCCTTGGAAAATTAGTTGATCCTAGATGGGGCAGCATAAACACAACATGAACATACAACATCTTGGAGAGAAGTTTAAGAAATTACTCCAAAAAATGAGTCAAACAGAAGAAACTCTTGATGGCTGAAGCTAAAATAACTTGAATGACAAAAGAAATATAATCTTGGGTATTAACCCATAGAATAATGCACACACTCAAGTTCATTCCGATATAAATATTTAATTAAGTAAATAAATGTATCATTCAAGGTGAATGTCTTAGCTTGGACTACATAACAAAAGATCATAGACTGGGTGGCTTAAATAGCAGATGTTGTTTCTCACAGTTCTGAAGACTGGGAAGTCTAAGATGAGGGTACCAGCGTAGGTGAGTACTGATGAGAGCCTTCATCTTGGCTTGCTAACCGCAAGTCAAGATGAAGCTAGCTGCCTTCCTTCCATCTTCTCACATCAAGGGCGGAGAGAGAGCTCTCGTGTCTCCTCATTTTAATAAGGCTGCTGATTCCCCCATGTGGGCACCACTCTGATGACCGCATCCCAGTCTAATTACCTTCCCAAGCCCTCATGGGCAGATGCCATCACACTATAGATTAGGACTGCAACAAATACATTTGGGGGGCACAAATATTTAAGCCACAATGTTGGAGAAGATATAGATATTTCTTACAGGAGAATTCTGTTAATGAAACTAAAAGGATGGGCAGATAAAAATCACTATTACATAAATAATCTAGTATTGATATTTGTCCACTGATGGACCTTGAAATGAGTAAGCAAAAATTTGAAGAGAAACAGGATTTGCATGCTATCTTTCATTTCAAAAACTAATAATAAAATATATATTTGAAATATACCAGTGTTTTCTTCTCTATCTATGCAGTTTTCTTACCATATATCCAGATGTCATCATTTTCAGTGCATTAATCTCAAATAAAGAGAAAAAATTAATCAATTTTTAAAAAATTTTAGTCTCTGAACAGAATAATCTGGCTTCTTGGTGCTTCCAACAATATGTTCTATAGCTTTATTAGCTTGGCACTGCAGGTATAAAATACAAAATCTCAATTTGTGTTTTCTTTTGGAACTTCATCAGTTCAAAAAGTCCCATGCCCTGTCCTGTGGCAGAGTAACTATTAGAAAAACACAGGTTGTAATGATGTTCGTAAATCTAACCAGCTGCACATGGAATTGAAACATGGGACTAGATTTAAAAGTGGTATAAAATGGTAAAGAACACATAACCATATCTTCCTTATTTTAGAATATTCTATGCTTACATATTTTTGTATAAAGAAAGTAGACATATCCTAAGAATTAAAAGAAAATAGCCATCATCATAATTCTCCATGCATTTTTGCTTTATTTATATTTATATGATTAATAGAATATAAATTCAATTAAAGAAGAACACTCAGACAAGTTAAAACTTTGAATTACAAAATGTTAAAGCTTGTAAGTTGACAGAAGCCACTTAGTTGAAGATGTTCATTTAACATACATGAAAGTTTTAGCACAGAGGTAAGGAACTTCTTATATTTGCTATGGTCTTACCCTTTTATCTATCCTGCAGTGATCTGTTCATGGTTAAAGAAATTTGACTTGTTTGGGAGATGGACAACTTTATTTTCAGAATGAGTTATTAGCAAGCAGAAATTAACAAACTAATGATAATTTTAACAGGCAATGTTTAATATTTAGCATATCAGATTATAAAGCATAGTTAAAATATAGCTTCTTATACAATTATAATTATAATAAAAGGGTTATGAATAAGTAGCTGTGGAGAAATTACATATGTTATTGGTGAGTGTAATAGTTTGGAATAATAATGCTTAAATCTAAATATCATTGTTTTAGATATTCCTTAGTCCATGGATGATTTCATTGATTAGTTCACAAGCACAATGGCAAATGAGACTCCTAGGTCCCCGTCCATACAGAACTTATTTGTAGGCACGTGGATGAAAATTAATAAGAAACAGATCTTTAAGTATTTAGTTTTCTATTTTGAAAAGCTGTTATATAGGAGAGATACATCTCTTAGGAAATGAATTTAAGCTGAGATTGACCGAAAAAATAAAGAAACAAGTCATGGGAAGCTAGAGTCGGAACATTCCAAGGAGGGCAGCAGCGGTGCTGAGGCCCTGGGGTGGGAAGGGGCCCGCGTGCGGGAGCGTGGGAGCAGTGGAGAGAGGGCTTCGAGTAGGCAAAGCTAGAGGAGTTTGGATTAATATTTTATGTGTAATTGGAAAACATTGAAGGGCTCAGTGAGGGGAGTTTTATGTATGTTTTTAAAGAATTATTCTCACAGCTTTCAGGGGTAATGATGGGTGACAGAGCTATTAAAAGTGATCTGATATGTTGTTTACCTTTTTACTTATTCTACCTTTATTATCCCCCTTTCTTCTGAAAACTGCAGACTTTCGCTTATAGAATTGTGGCTAAAGAATTATGTAGCTTTAGATCATCCTTTTAAGTATTATATATTTAAATATATATAAATATGTGTATGTACACATATGTGATACCATGGTTATATACCATACATATCATATATATTTATATTGTTCTGAAAATAAAGTATATTTTTGCTATGATTTGATTCAGACCTTTGTGCATATGGATTTAAGGAACCCTTTCAATAATCCTTCAGTTAGTTCCACCAAACTACAGATGTATGTAAAATATTTATATATATGCAAATGAGCAGGGCAATCCAAGTTGTAATCTTGTCCCTGTTTGCTTATGAATTGCGTAACCCTTGTCAATTTAATTAACATTTGCTTGATATTTCTTAGCCTTTTCTATAAAATGGCACCAACTTCATCAGATTTTTGTGAATAAATGACATAATGACCATAAATAACTTAACATTATACCTAGCATATAATATATATTCAGCAATGTTATTTTAAAATCATTTATAGTTTGATATAGCGAAACATTTTAATCTTAATCTTTCTTGCTCTGCCTTTGCTCTGAAAGCCATCTTCGTTTCTTTCTTCATGCGCTTCATCGTTCCCTGAGAGGAGTCTGCTTATGTTCTCCAGCAGGGACATGAGGGAAGGCTCATGTTAATTTGGAATGTGAAAAGAAACCAACTAAATAACATTACCTGTATTGCCCAAATTGTATTTTTTAAGTTTCTCAATGTTGTTCAGTTACAGTTGTCCACATTTACCCCCTACCTCAGACATCCCCATCTTCTCCCCTTGCTTCCAAATTTTTAAATGAACAGAATTTGGAAGTTGAAAGGCAAGATCAGTTAGAGCATTTAAAAAAAAAAAAACATGGAAAGGGTATATATGGTGGGTTTATTTTTTTATATTTTAGTTCTAGTTATTAAAATATATGTGTGTATACATAAAGCTCTGGCTGGTGTGGCTCAGTGGATTGAGCATGAGCATGCAAACCACAGGTGGTTGGGTTTGATTCCCAGTCAGGGCACATGCCTGGGTTGCAGGCCAATGTTTCTCTCTCTCCCTTGCTTTCTCTCTCCCTTCCCCTCTCTGTAAAATAAAATAAAATAAAATCTTTAAAAAAAATATATGTGTACATATATATTTGTATAATTCATTTGTATAGCTTTAATGGTGTTATATACATATGGATTGTAACTAATTTAGATGACTTTGGATAATCCCAAAAAGTGTTGGACTGGTTATTATTCTTATTTCTATTGTTTTACTTGTTTATTCATCAAATCTCATATTTAATTAAAACTTTCTATAGACCTTTAACCAAAATGAAAAAATCAAAATATGGTATAAATAGCTTTTAAAAAGTGCACTGTTAGTATACATTATACGTAAGTAGAATAATTATTTGGTGTCTCTTAAAAGTAAAATGAATATTTTAAATGCACTTTGCATATATTTTATTTATGACTGAATTGCAGAGAATCACTTTGATCTAACAAAATACCTGACATGATGTTGGGGACATTATTTTACATAAATTAAATATGCTACTGGCATTAAACAGTTTCAGAACTAACCCAATCAGAATAAAAGTGTTGACTATAAGACCATGCCTATATACCACCTAAAATCATATAATGATCAACCAATAATCAGTGCCCAAATTTACAGTTTGGGGAATAACATCTAGATGGTAAAATTATACTTCATGTAAAATAATATACAGTGCAGTGAAGAACAGAGGTTAAATCATCAGTTCTAGAACCAAGCTAGCTGGGTTTTGATTCTTTTAATTTTTAATTTTTTATATATTGATTGATTCGTAGAGATGGAGAGGAAGGGGTGGAGAGAGAGACATAAATTTGTCATTCCACTTATTTATGCATTCACTGGTTGATTCTTGTATGTGCCCTGACCTGGGAGTCAGACACACAACCTTGCCATATCATGATAACGCCTAACCAACTGGTAAAGCCACAGCCTGGGTTTTAATTCTTGATTCAGGAGCTTTGTGACCCAGAGGAGGTCACACGATATCTGCCTTTCTCACTTTTCTATTCCTAAAGTGGGAGGGATACTGAAAAGGCCTATATAGTTATGATGGGCATTACATGAGTTGAATTGTGCAAAGCAATCAGATTAGTTTCTGGTACTAAGGTAAATGTCCTGTAACATTTACTGTTATTTTTAAAGACTTATTTGGTTTTGGCAAAAGGAGAATGTAAAGAATAGTTTATCATCAGAATTCAGAGAAAGAAGTGAATCACCATGGGGCATCCTCACAGCAGTTCTAGAATGTTAACCATCATTTTAATGGTAAGTAAGATTTAAGTTTGCTGGGGTTTAAGAGCAATATATGGATGTGGAAATCTAGAAAGTGTTTGTGACACAAGGAGACTTTTCATTAGGATTAAGTGGAAGATTCTTGCAAGTGTACAGTGAAAGAAGAGGTATGGAAACCATATTGACTTGATCCTAAGTTTTGAGGAATTGAAGCTGAACAATTTGCTTGCTTGTGAGATAGGGGACTTTTATTGTATAATGGTTTATCTGCTTTCACCTTGAATATTGTAACAATCTATAGAAATGATGCCTGAAAGTATAGTATTTCACCTTGAATCTTCTAATTCAAAAGTTTAGACTTACTTTGTCATGTAGAAATGATTGAGAAGCTTCGATAACTTCCACAAATTTTATGGGTCTTTAATAGAGGAGATCAATCCAGTGGCAACAGAATTTTGTGTTGAGATGAGTTTTTCTTCTGGTCATATTTTAAACATGTTTGCCAATGTCAAAGTTTCACAATTTGTTGGAAACGTTAAAGACATAAAAATGTTTTTGTAATTTCCACCCTGATGGAGGCAGGCAGTGCATCTAACAGTGTCTCCTTCACCAGAAATGCAAAGCATAACGTTTCATTGCTTTCTCCCCAGGAGTTGCTGCATTACCAGTTAGGATATATCTAACAGCATATCATTAACCAGGCACCATCAGATCATCAAAACAAAGGAACTGCTGAAGCCGAATTAGATGTTCTCACTCCAATAATGAGTGTAGTGACACTGTATAAAATCAAGACAGTAGCAACAACAAAGAAAGCCGAGGCTAATTTCCTATATTTCCAAACATTCAATTATTAAATGTATTTGCTTATCCTGGCTTAATTTTCTGTGTCTTTCCAGGTATGGGAAACATTAGCTAAGAAAAAAATATGAGCAGAGGTGAATGAAAGAGAAATTAAATCTACTGAAATTTAGTGATATTAAAATGGAAGGCCATTGGGCATTAATTATCACTTCAGTACCGATTGGAGAATCGCTGGTTCCCCTTAGCTTCCCACTTACCTAATCCTGCTGGATCCTGGAGTGCCTTCAATGCTCCATTGGCCTGGTTTGAAAGCAACCCACACTGCAGTATTCTCTATTTTTTGGTGAATTTTGTATGAACTTCAATACTGCTTAAAATTCCAAGATTTAATTTTATGACTATGACTTATGTATTAAGTGTGCAATGTTAGTGCAATATGTTATCTAGGAAGCATTACTTCAAAATTTGGAATAGGAAAGGTGGCCCACCTGTTGGCTCTGCTGCACCTTGATGCCTTTTTGCTCTTCTAATTAAGGTTACTTCTATTGAATAATGAAGTAGCTTTGTTTTGAAGGGAAATTATTTGGAATTTTAGTTTTCTATATTCAGCTTTTTTCTCTCATGGTGTGGACACACTTTTCAAATCATTGATAATTGAGGATAATTTTTCTCTACTTGGAGCTATTCTTTTTTCATGAGCTCCTGTCACAAATAAGTCTTCCAGTTTCTTCTGGAAATCTCCTTATGGTCATGTGAGCATTCAGTTATTCAATTGCATCAAGTTTTTGAAAAGATGAACCATGTCTCCACATTGTAGATCCTGACATAGTTCATTTTTATAGCTTTTCAACCAACTGTGGTGTTAGGTTTAGTCATTCGAAAATATTTATTTAACTACCAACTGTGAGGTGAACATTGTGGTGGGCACTTGCTCAAAAAGAAAAACATCCTGCTCCAAAGAATACAAAATCTGGTGGAAAACTAAAAAAATAATAAAAAAATAAAGTTTGAAGAATATTACAGTAGTGAAGTACAGGATATTGTTTTACTATCTTAAGTCTTTTACCTGCCATCTTTTCCAGTAGAGCATTGATAGGGCTTATGAAAATGCATGCCCACAGAAAGTCATATAATCTATGTGCAGTAAAATATTTTCTTAGATGAGTACTGAGATGCACAGTTCTACTTAGCATAAGATTAAGGTCTTTTTTGCATTTTTAGGGTTAGCTTATTCAACTTCAGATATTTCTAAAAATGAAAAGACTCACAAATTCAAAAGGTTTTCTGTAAAGTTAATTTGATATGATTGTTCCTGTACACATTTGAAAATCAACTGTAAAAGATGTTCACTTTCATGTATACTATTGTTCTAACTTAATAAGCATCTGTCCAATGTTGTGACTCTAAAGCAATACTAATATGGGATTATCTTGTAGTTGCTTAGGTGTTCTTTAAAGATGTTGAGAGCTTATGGCAAATTCATCAAACTTTCTCACATTCATGTAGAATCAAAATACTGTTCATGATAAAAATCCTGGTTCATGTGTCTTTGACATAAATTGTTACCAATGAAGAAGAAAAACAAATCCTGACAGATACACAGATATACTGGCTATTTCTATTATCTTCTATAGAATACATACTCTGATCTGTCTTTTACATTTTTAGTCCCTTAGTTCAAAATTTGCAATTTATTGGTACTGGTGAGAGATATGGGGAAATATAGCCTGGGAAATGTTTAACTTTTGAAAAAAGGCACACAGTCTCTCTCTCTCTCTCTCTCTCTCTCTCTCTCTCCCCCTCTCTCTCTCACTCTCCCCCCCTCCCCCCTCCCCACCCTCCCCCTCAGGCACACACATACACACACACACAGTTTGTTAATGAAAACTTTTGAATAACTTCTATTTTATTGGGGACTAGTGAGAAACTTCACCAACAATTAATTAGCATCCGACAAAGCATTCTTTGAGTGGCCCTGCTCTAGGAAATACACAAGAAAGCTGAGTTAGGTTCCTGTCCCTCCTAAATATTACAATTTGTATAAAAATGAAATAGTTCCAAAGACAGCCTTAGGGTTTATCAATGGATAATATAAAGAAAATCAACAAGGTATTTGGAAGCCATCAGGCTGGGATTCAAACTCCATTTCTCTCACTTTGCTCCTTTTTGACAATAGGTAAGTTATGAAACTGCTTAGAGTCAATTTTTTCATAGGAGGAAATGATAAAAATAATATTCCCTCCATGAAACTGTTTGTATCTCTCCTTGGCAACATGTAGGTAGTAGGTATTCAATAAATATTTGTTAGCTATATAGAGCCTTAAAAAATTTCAGTTCCAGAGTTGCTAAGCAACTTGTCAGAACATAATAGTTACTGAGTATTTTGCTAATCTCCTGCTAGTCTGTGATTCCCAGCTGATGGCTGGATTTAAAACATTTTTAAATACGAGTCATTTACTAGTATTATGGGTAATATTTGTAAGATTCAGAGATAATTTCTCTTTATTTGGGTATTTTAATTTTCAGGTTATATGTATGTCAGAGACAAACATTTGTTTTGTATATACTATTTTTGTTGACTAGAAAATATTTCTAATGTGTATATATATATTTCTTTAGCAATTAATTGCTAGATCAAGTTCATAAAGTATATATTAAATGTAATTTTCATGCTAATATATTATGCAAAGTAAAAATATATCCTTTAATTTTGGGGATGTTTGTATTTCCATAAAACAGGGATCTGAAAAGATCATGCAGCACTCAGCAATGCTAACATTGGTGTGGAAGTGTCCATTTCTCCATTTGTAAAGCAGCATTAGTGAGAATATTACATAATAGGGCCTGGGCCTTGCACTTTTCCATCATAACCTCATTGAATCCACATATCTAATCTACAACATTAGCACTGGTATTACCACTGTACAGAAAAATAAATAGATTTATAGAGGCCATCTTGCATGAATGATGGTAAATGGAGAAACTCAGATCTGTTTGATGCCACATTTTTTTTGGCCTTTCTTCCATATTGAAGAGCCTATTTATCTGAAGTTTTTCTCATATTTAAAATACTAATATTGAATCTCTGAGACAAAAACTTGGCAGCAAAATGAGTTATGACAACTTTTTAAAGCAAAAGTATGAGTTGCCCAAATTCCCCCAATTCACTAAAGTTTTCCAAAGATATTCTTTATATAGAATGTTCTTACTTTTGAATCACTTATATCCCTAGATGTCTGAAACTGAATGAATCGAAATTGCACATGACTTGGTTCTATAAGTGATCGAGAGATCTATCCTTAGAATTCCTGAAATTTATGGCCTGTGAGACTTTTTATTTTTATTAGTTAGAAAAATGGAATTAGAATAGTACCTTGGGGACTTCCCCCTTAACTCTAAATATTCTTGTGAATGAGATAGAAAAACTGAGTAGCAATCCCACAAAACTTTCTGAATCCATTCTACATGAATTCTTGAACTCTTTCCCGGTTTCTAAGCCTTACAAGAACTTGAGCCCCTCAGTGTGCTTGGCCTGTATAAACAAAATCCTTGACAAAAATTTTGTAATAGAACCAGTGGTAAAGAGAGTAGGTTTTGGAGTCATACTGAGTACATTGGATCCTGTTTTCCCGATTCCTAGCTGTGTAACTTTGAACACACCTTTGTGTGCCTTAGTTTTCTTACACATTGAACAGGAACAATAATGGTGCCTGTATGAGGGGATCATTTTGAGTGGTAATCAAGGCAATCTTTTAAAAAACATTTAGGGCCATGCATAATTTACTAATATGTAGTAAGTTATGAAGGCATTTCATTAATCAGCTTCATTGGTATGGATTTGAAACATTTTTGTGATTCCTTTTTTTCACCTTTGTTGAACAGAAAAATTAAGAGTGGAGGAGAAAGTGTGTCAGGAAAGGTGGGAGAGAGGAAGAGAGAGGAAAGAAATGGGAATGAAGAAAGCAGGAAACTAGGAAGGAGCTAGATGTGAAGTAGGAGGGTCAGTTCAGAGCACACTTCAGTCTCTTCTGGTTTTAACATGCTTCGACGTGCAGTGAGAATGGTATGTTCTTGCAATTTTATATTCATGCATATTGAATATATAGATATTTCTTAGGCAATTTGCTTTGCTACTGAAGCTTACAAATTTAATAAAGGAATCTGCTACTTACCACCATGTAAAATCTCCGGTACGTATCTGTGCTTAAATAGGGTAAATGCCTTGTGTGAAGTTAGAGCATCATAACTTACCTACAGTACATTTATCTCCAGAAAGGTCAAATGCAGAAGTTCTCTACCACATGGTACTGATTTTTCTTTCTTTACTTTTTGTTTATTTATTTACAGAAATACATTGTATTTTCCCATCATCATTTATCCCTATTATATCCCTTCCCTGCAATCACCACCCTGTTGTCTGTGTCCATGAGCCCTTTCTCCTTTCTGTGTGATCCCTCCACCCCGTAACCCCCCACCCCCAGAGATGTCAGCCTGCTCTCTATCTATGAGTCTGTCTCTCTTTTGCATGTTAGTTCGGTTTGTTCATTAGATTCCATATATAAATGAAATCATATGGTACTTGTCCTTCTCTGAGTGGCTTATTTCACTTAGCATAATGTTCTTCAGGTCTGTCCATGCTGCCACAAAGGATAAAATTCTCTTCTTTTTTATGGTCAAGTAGTATTCCATTGTGAAAACATCCTAGCATTGTTTTATCTATTCATCTAAGGTTGGACACTTGGGCTGTTTCCATATCTTGGCTATTATATATAAAGCCACAATAGGTAGGAATGCTTAAGTTCTTTCAAATTAGTGTTTCAGGTTTCTTTGGATAAATTTATAGAAGTGGAATCACTGGGTCATAAGGCAGTTCCTTTTTAATTTTTGAGGCATTTCTTTTCTATACTGCTTTCCACAGTGGCTGCACCAGTCTGCATTGCCACCTACAGTGCAAAAACTTTCTTTCTCCACATCCTCACTAGCACTTGTTTGTTGATTTATTGATGATAATCATTCTGACCAGTGTGAGGTGTTATCTCATTGTGGTTTTAATTTGCATTTCCCTGATGATTATTCACATTTAGCATCTTTTCTTATATCTAATGGTCATCTATATGTCCTCCTTGGAGAAGTATCTATTCAGGTTCTTTGACCATTTATTTAAATTGGATTGTTTGTTTTTGATGGTATTGAGTTGTATAAGTTTTTTATAAATTTTCAATGTTAACCCCTTTTCAGAGGTATTGGTGAGCATGTTGTCCCATTTAGTGGGCTGTCTTTTTATTTGCTGATGGTTTCCTTTGCTGTGCAGAACTTTATAGCAGATTGTAGGTTAGAAGCCTCTGAACATTTCCTTCTATCAAATGCAGCATGAGTGCTTTCTTTGCACGAGGTTTCATGTTAAGGTAGCCCAACTCTTGCAAAAGAAAATTTATGAGGCTTCTGGGAAAAGCAGAATTAAAATTGTTATTTTATGATTTCACTTTGATTAAACTTGTAGGCATAATCTGAATTAATACTTTTTCTAAAATTAATAATTCCTTTCTTAAATGGTGAACATAGTAAGGAATGGATGTTGTAATTTGCTTTTTAAAAATTCATTGGGAAGTACTATTATTTTAAGGACACTTTTAAGCAGAGTATAGAATGGAATAGAGTAAAAATGGAATTTAGAAACATGCTAATGGGTTTTCTCTACAAATTTACTATCATAGGAAAAGTCTTACTAAAAACATTTAAATTTTTTATTTTCTTAAGTCTTCCAGTCTTCAGACTTTTTGTATTATTATTGCAGATAAATAGTAATATCTTACATACACATTTATACGTATATGCACACACACTACTGTGCCTGCATGTGTATTCTGCTGTTGATTTTCTCTAAGTCATTAATAAATATTTATGCTGAGGTTTATTTTAAAATAATAAATATCTTTTATTTTGGTCAAATGCCATTATAGTGACATATTCAATTTTCTTATATGGATATAGATATAGCTACAAAATGCTATTTTTTACATTCTATTTTTCCATATTTAATTAGTCATCTGACACTTTTGATATAAAAAAAACTAAAAACTTTTAGTTTTTGCCAGCTAAACCCTCAACTAAATTCAATTGTTAAAAAACAAAACATTATTTTGGAATCTCCTAAACTCTCACTGCAGTACGCATGCACACATCCATGTACGTAGATGCACTTGTAGAATTGTAATTTTTTAATGACTTAAATTCATCAAAGTCACTGAGAATCATACTGGACAACATTTGTCTTGTTTGCTGCTCTAGTTACTATTACTGCTTAACAAATTATCTCAAAACTGCATGCCTTAAAACAATAAAAATGATCGTATCTCTTGTAAATTGTGTGGGGCAAGAATTTAACTAGAGCACTGTGAAAATGGCTTATTTCCTCCGTGATGTTAGAGGTTTCAGGTAAGAAGACTTGGTGGCCGGAGTGACTCAGCATCTGGAAACTGCAGTCATTAGAGGCACCCTCACTGGTATGTTTGGCTGGCTGTGGATTGAGTCCTCACCTGGGCTATCAGCTGGGGATTCTACCCGTGGTTTGTTCGTGTGGCTTCCTCAAAGCATGGCCGTGGGGTTCCAGAAGCAAGTGTTTCCAGCGCTCCAGTTAGAAGCTTTATTGCTTTTTAGAAGCTAGTCTCAGAAGCCATATAATGTCACTTCTGCCATTATTATAAGTCTGACCAGTTACAAAGGGTGAAGAGGGTTGTCATTACCACTACCTCTCAATAGGAGTGACAAAACCACATTGTAAGAAGAGACATGGTTGCAGCTCTCTTTGGAAAATACAAACTTCTCTATTGGTATAAAAAAGAACAAAGTCCACAGTCAGCCATTATTGGCTCTTCTTAATGCATTTTGTGCCACATTGACTTTAATTGCATCAATAATCTCAGAATTTCACCAGAACCAACATTTGAAATGAACCATCTATCAACATATAACACCATTGCACTGTGGCTTTTACAGAGGAGGTTAGTATGATCTTATCGTTTATTATAGACAAAAGATCCGTGTTCTTTCCTTTAAGACTTGGCCAAATAAAACAAACAAAACCACCCTTAGATACAGTAGTTAAACATACAACAGAACAATGTGTCTTTATTGCTATCCAAAAGGAGACGTGTGGAGCAACATCACTGTGAATTTGCATCAAATAATAGCATATTGCAGCAGCTGCCCCAAGCACAGGATTCCTGGGCTCCTCCTTGTACATGGGTTTTAAGCAGCAGTTTTCAAATGATTAACCAATGAACACTTCCATCAGAATCATTGAAGTCGTGGTCAGCAAACTAAAGCCAATAGGCTAAATAGGGCTGGAGCTCTAAGACTCAGTTTGCTAAGAATAATGCTTACATATTTAAAGACTTGGCAAAAGCAAAATGACACACATAATAACAAAAACATACCAAACAAACACTATGTGTGACAGGGACCGGGGAAGTTTGCAGCCTAGCACACCTGACGAACATGCAGACTCCTCCGTTGCACCACCCAGTACTGAATGTGGATTGTGTGGCAGGGTGTGAGGCGTGTGTCTCCATGGCGGAGACAAGGGGACTGCACTTTTGGAACCTGCATCTCTAAGAAATTCCTCAAATGATTTTTTATGTCTGCTAAATTTTTAGAGCTACAAATTTTGGTTGTCCACAAATACTTGGAAACATGCTTGGTTTGGCTCATTGGGCTGATTAACTGACTTTCATTATTATCTATTGCTATGTAAAATACAGACACAATTCTATTTATCACAGTGGATTTAGTTGTATCATAGCCAGGAAACAAAATTGAGTTGAAGTGGAGCTTTCTTTTTCTGACAGCAAAGATCCTTTTTAAATTTGGACCTTGACATTTTAAACATTTGTCTTGAGGTATTTGCAGTATTCTTAGAGATGACAAAGCTGCCCAGGCTGGTGTGGCTCAGTGGATTGAGCACAGGCCTGTGAACCAAAGCATCGCTGGTTTGATTACCAGTCAGGGCACATGCTTGGGATGCTGGCCAGGTCCCCGGTGCGGGGCTTGTGAGAGGCAACCACACATTGTTGTTTCTCTCCCTCTCTTTCTCCCTTCCTTCCCCTCTTTCTAAAAAAAAAAAAAAAAAAAAAAAAAAAACTTGAAAAACAATGACCAAGCCCTTGTTAATAGTAATTCTAGAAGGTAGTTCCTTAAAATATTAAGGTTATGAGCAACTTTGTCAGCAACTTGAATTAATTTTAATATGCAGCTATAAATGATTAAATTATACTGTGTTCATAATATGGCATATTTAGCAGTCATTAAGTGGTACTGTAGAAAAATCATTAATAAAATAGAAGGATGATCAGACTGAAAGTAAAATTTAAGTAGATTATGTAGACAAGGTATAACAATGACATTTGAGTCAAATAGCTATATATCTCTATATGTCTGTATCTATTTATCTGTCCATGTATCTATTCATCTACATATTTATCTACTTTCTTCCTTCCTATCTGTTTGGATGAAGGATAGGGGGATAGACAAAAGGATATTAACAGAAAGGATAAAAGGATACAACAAAGCATTAGTAACAAATTTGCCAACTTTTATAATAAAGAAAAAAGAGTATTATGCAAAACAGAAAATAATTCTTGAATTTTCAAATTACATAATTTCCTAAATTGAATACCTACACACATCTACTTTAGGCAAAAAGTATTCAAAAGGGGTAGAATATATCTTCGTGTGTTACTTTCAGTTGGGGTGCAAATGTGATTTTCAGGGGCAAAACAAGGCTGAAATGACTAGATTAAAATAGTAATGAGTATATTCCTTCAATTAAAATGGCAAGCTAGGGACAGCTTTCCAAATGACATGGTAAGAATAAGCCTCCACACTCATTATGAAGAAAATGCTAGTAGGTACGAGTCAACCAACGTGCCCCCTCTCCCTCAGAAAAAGGCTGACTGGACTTTTACCTCCAAACGTGTGGAGAGAGGATATACTTGAAAAAATATTTCATGGATTTTGCATTACATAGTAGTTTGTCTGTGTTCTTCTTTCTTTCATCTTCCAAATCTTTGTTTTTAATTGACCATGGATGGATGGCAAGGCTACATATCTTTAGATAAATTTCATATAAAGAGTTCAAATAATGAAACAAAAGTTGCCTTTCCTTTTGTTTTTCATCATTGGGTACAAAAATATCTTCAACTTTAAATGCTGTAATCAAAATAAACCTGTGTTATATTATTCCTGCCTCAAAGTGTTTAGCAAAATGCTGCAAAATATTTTTGTAAATGCTTGTTAATTGTTATCGTTCTATTACCTTATTTTCGTTCTTACTGCTATAGTTTTTTCTTGCTTAAAACCACTAGTCCAGTGTCATTCAGGTTCAGTCATGGCCTTCACTCTGAAGATTCTCTGCTTTAAACCCTTTATCCCAGGCATAGCAAACTACTTTCAGTTTTTTGAATCTAAGATAATTTTTCATAATGCTAGGCCTTTCATCTTGCTTTTTCCCTTATCTTAAAGGGTCTTCTCCTAGCTAATTCTAATGGAAAACTCACATTCATTTCTGAGGCCAAAGGTAAACATGTCAGCTGTAAGTTTTATTTTTTAGAACTTCCAAATCACTTTTTCAGTACTTCTAATCCTCCATATTCTACTTCGTAGTAACACTATTATAATCTGTGCCTGCCTCTAACATGGCACTTATCACACGTTATGTTGCACTAATTTTCTCTAGCACATTTGAAGAAGGTTCTTGTTTTCTTTAGATTTGATCCTCCAGCATTCAGCACCTAGAAATCACTCAGTAAGTTTGTCTCCCGAATGAATCGATATTCCCCTTCATAACTCATTTGCCATTAAACATTCTGACCCGATTACACATTCTCAGGCTACAGCTCAAGCCCATTACTTTATCTCCACATTTCACACAGAAATTGCATGTGGCAGCAATTTCTCTATCATCTCTGAGATAATTGATTAAAGAATAAACCTAGGTGTCTTTGCTCCTCAATATTGCGTTTGGTATGCCCATCAATCGTGACTGCTTTTACTCGGAGCTACACACACGTTACTAGAAAAGCTGAGCCCTGCCCTCAATCTCGTGAAGAAGGCAGACATACACAAGTATCAGAGGAAAATAAATACAGTGTTTGACTGAAACACAGTAATGGGAAGACACTTAAGGAAGTTGCTGAATTGGTTACATTTGTAGCTCACAGAATATAACATTATAAATCAGAGCCTATGGTGTTGCTTGCAAAGGTGACAACAACGTAGTCTTTGCTAAATACTTATTTCTGGGTCTGGGTGTATGGAAGTGTGCCTGGTATCAGGTTTGGCCAGTGAGTAGGAGAACCACATTCCACTGGTTGCTTGGTGCTGTCCAAGTTTACACATGTTGTAGGCCCACTGATGTTTTGTAATAATTTTAGTGCCTTCACCTTTCACTTTTAGAAGTGTCCCGGTGAGAATGATGAATAATACATCACATTAAATAGAGTTGAGCCATTTCCTTTACGGGATATTAATAACAAGAGCTCATAATGCTGGGAGGTATTATTCTTTGGGGGCTGCTAAATATATTTCATATTTAATCCTCACAACAATCCTGTGGGGAGTTACCATTATTAAAATAGCGCCAGTTTTACAGATGAAAAACTGAAACATTTGAAGTTAAGGAATGTGCCCAAGTCATATGGCTAAAGAGTATATGAGGAGAGATTCAAATTAGGTCTATTCTCATAATTTATAACCTCAACTCTTATACCACACTTCCTTCTGGTTAAAACCATTTTATTCAAGTAGCAAACAGATGTGGAGACAGGGGTTATTAGGACCAAAATGATTCATTCATTCATTTATTCATTCATTCTTTTATTGATTCTATCTTTCATTTATTTAATAAATGTTTACTGATTATGTATTAGGCATTACCCAAGGCACTAGGAACACATCAGTAAACAAAGGAAAATTTCTACTATTGTGGAGTTTGCACAAGTCTCAGGAGTTGGATGTTTACACTGTGTTGTCATGGTGCCACCTTGCAGATATTTTGGTGAAAGTCCATGTTACCTCCTATGCACAATGTAAAACAACAAAAACAAGTTTCGCTGGGTGAGTAGAAAGGGAGGATGCAGCCATGAATACACTACACATAGTTGGTGAACAACATCCATTTTCCTGGACATTGGCACTGGGCTGTCATTCAATTCAGGAAACATTTATCGAGTGTCCACAGGTGCTGGGCTCTGTGGTGAGCTTTCCTTTAGAGCGGGCTACACATTACTCTGGGAACAGCAAGAAGAGAGGGGCATCTCTACTTTGTATTTCTATTATTTATAAGTAAAATTAATCACTTTTTAATTACCTTTTTTTCTTGATACATGCACTTTTCCCCCAGTGGTTATGTATCAGGGAAATTAAGGAACTTAAAGCTAAATTATTAACAAGTCTTTTACTCTCAGGTAGATTTAAATGTCACTGTTCCTTGGAGTCTATTTAATTCTGGCCTTGGAGTATTCTACCAGGGGTTTTGACCCTATTAGATGTGATCTGTTTAGCAGACTTTTATTTGCGACATCCCACCTGCACCGAAGGGGCCCAAGCCCACTGCATGACCATGCAGTGCTGGCAAAACAAATAAGGACACTGGGGAATTTCACCAAGGCCTGTTGTGCAATGTTCAGGGTATTTTAATTACCAAAAAATTAGTAGTTTTCCACTCCCACTACTGTTAAAGCATTTGGGAAATGTTATGCAGATGTAACTTGAATGTAACTGTTTGTAGCTCCATTAAAGGTTAAATTTGCATAAAAATTAATTCATTAAATGAAAACTGTACTATATTGAGGGTGCATCATTATATTGTGATTGAATAAACTCCATTTCCTAGGTTGACACTGAGACTTAGTTGCCTTTAGATAATGCTGGTAAATAAATATCAGGAGACCCTATGAAAATGAATCAAAAAAAGTTGAGGATGTCGAGCCCTCTGTACACTAACTTTTCGGTTAAGTTCAACTAAGACAATATCTTGTATATGTCTATAGTGAAACATATTTGCTGAAATATTTGTTCTCTTAGACTCATGAGATATAATGTAGCATACTTGGTAAATAAGCCTCTGATTTAAAGTAAGAACTGTGACAATGAAGATCCAAGATCACAATGGAGAGTGTTAAAAGATACAAACATGGAGACTAGCCTAGTAAAATGCGAATGAGGAAATATGAGGACCTGAGTGGTTCGCTGTGACTCTTCTGTCACAGGAATCTGCTGACTTAAAAGACATTATAAGAGATATTCATAAAACATTTATATATGTTATTAAAGATTTTCCAAGTTAAGAGCTGGGGTATGCATCTTCTAGATAATTCATTGAATTTGCAGATTCAATTGTGGTTAGTGTAGATTTCTGAAATTTCTACATCCATTAATAATAACATACTATTTTTTTAGAGGCTTCTTATAAAAATCCTTCCAGAATCTAAATGTAATTCAAAGGGTAAAATGCATTGCCTTCACGAAATGTAATTGAAAACACTTTTTCTTAGTCCTAGAAAAGATTTAAATGGTTATTCAAGTAATGAAAATGGTACAATGAAAAATTATGGCCTCCTCAGAGCATCGGTTATGCTGTTGTCTTCTATTTATACGTAACCTTTTCTTGAAATAAAACTATGAGGAGAAGCAGAGTCAGCCACCCCAAAATGTGTCTTTTGGGATATTGATTATTTTAAGCTGGGAATTTTTTTAAGAAAAGAGACTCAGGGAAAACCTTTGACCTTCCCTCATAACTGCCTAAAAGAATTTAGACGGAAGACCTGCTCCAGGAAGGGATATACAATCACTGATAACTATAGTCTGTCATAGACAGGAACCACCAAGGTCCTTTTGATCAAAATTCTCTCTGTGTCTCACTGTTAAAGATGGCCCCTGCAAACATTCATTAATTTGCCAAACATTTGCTTTGCATCTCCACATGAATTGCCCACCTCCCTTAAATCCCAAAGGGTACTACTCCAGTACTACTCCACCACCTTCCCTTCAGCTCAGGTGGCAATAAACCTTAACTGCCCCATCTTCCCTCTCTCAGATGCTTACAGAACTCTCACCTATACATACATAATAATTGGGTCACTTTTCTCCTGTCAGTGTCTCATGTGAACATGATTATTAGTCCAGCCAGAAGAACTTAGAAGGGTAGAAGGAAAATTGTTTTTTCCTTCTCCACAAGTACAGATACAATTCACTACAGATTTTAAAAGTTGGCAAGTGATTCTTATCAGGAGATTCTACCAATTTCCATACTTTCTTTAAAAACAATCCCTTTCGCCCTCAGTGCCAAATAAAACAATCTCAGGGAAGGGTCCCAGACTGATTTCCTCACTGAAGACCCTGAGATTTCTTTGGGTTTCTCGTCACTCTAAAACAACAAAGGCCTACTTGAATATTCTCATTAAGTTTTTCCTTAAATTTTGGAAAGCAGTGAAGGACTTGAGAATTTAATGATAGGAATATACTTAGAGATCAGCTAAGTATATGTCTGATTCTTTGTCTTAAGCTCCTATGGGAACAAACGGTGACAGCCCTCAAACCCAGGCCGTGACTGAACACAGCTTGTCTGGTCCGCTCATGCATACCTTTGCCAGAGAGGGTGGTGTGTGGACAGTTGTGTTAAAGTTAAATAAAGAAAACTAGAAACACCAGGGCCTGAGGTAACTGGAGTCTGAGGCAAGCTGCCCATGAGGATAATAGCCAATTTATTCCATTCCGTGCTTCCCCAACCTTAGAGAAGACCCTCTCATCAGGGGGAGGTCCTTTTCTGCTGGAGATGCTAGCCTGGTGTGGGATGAGAGGAGCATCTTCAGACAAAGGAGCACAGCAGAAAAGGATTCAAATGGAGACACTGAGGTGAGACAGAGTAACATCTGGTACTGATTCTCTGCAATAAAAGGAAATGATGAAGGGAAGTTTATACCATTTTGGACACAAGCGATCCTCTTTCAGGATTTAGCTCTGTTAGTCCTCACAGGTTTTGCTCTTTCCTCATTTCTGTAGCTTCAGTCACTCTCTGCTCTTTTACATATAAAGGATGTTTAGTAAGAATTTTCCCCCAATAGCATCACTTTAGGCCAAAGAACTGATAAAAATAGAGGAGACAAGCATCCTTCCTTCATTCTAAAGAACGGTGCTAGTCACAGTAACTGGCCCACTAAAAGGCGGCTGGAAGCCCTCACTCTCAGCTCAGCAGGTGGACTGCCTTGCCAGCTGGGAGGGAAGGACACTAGCCACTGCTCGCTCTTTCTTTCTTTCTCCCCTCCATGCACCAAGAGGCAGGCACTGCACAATGAGTCTGAAGGAGGTGAGGAAGGAGGCCAAAGATTCTAAGACATTGAACCCCTCTCTCTTTCTCCTAGGGACTAAGACTAGGTCAGGCCTGAGCTAAGGAGAGGCAAGAAGTGTGTTATTGTTTGCAAGACACATGCCTTTGTTTAATTAAACTGTGCATTTTAATGATTAAAAAGAGATGGTTAGACAATTCTATAGCATCCTAAGCTATGAGTTAGTTCAAGATAGCATCTAGATGCTGAAGAAAAACATCCAAAAGGAAGTTTTCAACTATGATTAGAGAAAAATAGTTATCACTTGATTGTAATTGTTGAGTGTGTCCAAAGAAATAGGTCATTGGCCAGCGTAATAATTTGTTATTTTTAAATTTATTTTCAGAGTATTTTGGAATCTTTTAATGGCTAGCTTATTAACTTTAAAGGGGGACAGGTTGATAGTTCCATTCCACTGGCTGTTTGCAAGGTAGAAAGAAGAATAAGGGAGTTCAGTGAATTGCATAAAGGAGGCTTTGAGGATCGGTGAGTCTAAATGAGATCAATGGAGGGTGAGTAAGGTAGGAAGGCCAGAATTCCATTTGTGTCTAATTAATTCATGCCCCAACTTGCAAGGTCTGAATTAACCTTGACAAACTAATTTCTTCCCCATTACTGATGTTTGCTAATTGTGTTTCCTTTTGGGGTGTCTTCTACACCCCTCACATATGCAAAACACCTCATCCTGTGCATCACATCTTCCATGTAACCCTTCACAGCACAGTAGTCAGTCTTCGCCTCCAAGTGGAGCTGTTTGGTTTTTGTTTCAACACTGAACAATATCCAGTTGTGTTTCAGAGTTCCTTTATTGCTTTATTGCAACTGTTTATTTACAAGTCTCTGTGCGTCTAATTAATGTGTGAGCTCCTTGAGGGCAGGGACATTGCCATATTTTTATTTTGTACCTAAAATTTAATACCATGCTTAGAATTCACTAGATGCTCAATAACTATGTATAGACCAAGTGAAAGAATACAGTTAAAGAGTAACTTTGCCCCCAAATTGAGTGCAAACTACGTAGGTGGTCCAACGCATCAGGATATCAAGCAAAGATAAAATTTAGATAATATTGCCCAGAGAGTCCAATATTTGTTACATAATTACCTTGTTAATCCCTTGGAGTTAAATATTATATCACTTCACTGGTTATTGAAATTTAAACAGAGTGATTCAGTTACTAATTGCATGTGCTTTCAAATCTACTTATCTTAATTTGTTTTTTGCTCAGTGAACATTTTATGTGAAACAAGTTCTAGTACAAGTAGAGTTATATAGTTGAAGTTTTAAAAAAATTACTACATTTGTATATTTCTTTTGTTCATTGTTTTCTTTTTCCTTTTTGCATTACAAATAGTGTAATGTGTTTGTTGAAACTGGGATAGATATTAATTTTTGATTAGTTCCTTCAATATTTAGACTGCTAACATTCAATCAGTGTGAAGTTAGTAAAGACTATCTTATACAATCACAGTAAATTTAATTATATTCGTTGTTGCTTGTAGATAATGTGATTGCTTATATTCAGTTTGTTATATGAAGCATTTATAAGCACTTAGCCATGCAATCAATTGTTTATGTAATAACTATCTTTCAAAAAGTAATTATTTCCACAGTGTTGGTGTGTTCTCTTGATAATAACACACAACCTCCTTCTATATGTGTTTTGATGGTGAAAAAGAAGTCTAATTTAGGAAATGGGAAATGAAGTTGGTAGACATCTGCCTTGGGATTAACTATGACAACAGTTCTTCAAACATTTGTTCATGGGGTGTACATGGTTATATTGAAATACAGCAAGTTTCAGTGTGTAGAGACCACACACTTTTAACTGCTTTTGCAGTAGCATATGTGTTTGTTTGGAGCTCTTAGAGATTCAGCTGGCACGCTGTTACTGATACACTGCGTGAGAGCTAAACACAAGGCCGTCTAGGGGGACAGACCACCTGAAAATAGACATTGTGAATGTCTTGAAATCAAGTAAAAATATATCCTAATGTTAGAGTTTATTATTTTGCAGTTAAAGCAGATTCTGTTTGTGTATTATACTGCCTGCTACACACACGTCCTAGAAATGAATAATTGGCCGTCGTTCTTAGAAATTATATCAGAGGAGCATTGTAGTGGTGATTCCCCAAATTTTAACCAGATTGCTGGGCATGATACATTGGAGAATTCCTCTGTTGAATGAGTCGGTGGGTCCCTGAAAAGATATCAAAGTATACAATGTAGATATATAAAAAGCTTAGGAGGTTTTTGTGGAAACCTAGCTGTTGTATGTAAATGGTAATTTGTTATCTCCAGACAGTGCAGTTGCAGAAGCATTGAAAATGAAGATTCTAAATTTCAATGATTGTACATCCAAAGGAATGTCTTTAGTCCATATGATTTAATTGCATATATAGGCTGATGCACTTCTCATCTGGTTAGATGATGTCATTTTATTTTTAGCTTATGTCATTTTCAAAAGCAAACCAGTTACTTAGACTTGTTGGAGGTGTCTTGTGCTACTTTAGGGACTGTCATAGCTTTTGACAAGATTTGTCCTCATTTTTGCATCAAATCCTTAAGGTTAATTGTCCCTTTAAGGGTCTGCTCATTCTGTTTCTTGGCCAGCCCACATTAGGTTTTAGGTTTGTTGATATGATGGAAATCTTGGTTGAGAGTGGCTACTAAAGCGATGTAGACCCTGTAGTTGATTGTTGGGCATAGCTGAGGTTCCCACCAGAGGGTCTAGTTTAAGATGAAGTGAGCTAGTCATATTATCAGGCAATACGTAGTAAATCCATATTCTACAGTAACCATATTGTTTAATTGTGGTAAGCTACTTAATTATTTCATTCCTCAGGGTCTTCATTTATGAAAATATGTCACTGTAACATTGTAAAGTCTTTTTTTTTTTTTTAGCTCTATTCATTGCTGATTCAGAATTAACATAGATATTACCATAGTTGGTTAACAACTGGGATTCCTCCTTTTTCTGGGACTCCAGCTAGACTGCAGTTTCCACTTTTCCTTACATTCAGTGACTATATCACTGAGCACTCATGATGAAATATGATCATGAGTAATCTATGTCCTTTTGGGCCAGGGTGGATAACAAACCGGTATACATTCTGTTCCTCTTTATACTTCTGCTGGTGACCACAAGGATACGGAAGTGGCAGACTCATAAGATGGAGGTGACTCGGGACCCTTAATCACCATTTGGGGGAAGAGTTACACTTTAATGAAGAATACCCATTTTGAATTTAGTGTGATCAAGAAGCAACTGAGCATTGAATGTCTATATTAAATTGTTATTATAAGTAATGATACCAAAACTAATAATTTGAGATTATCCAATTACAAGAAAATGTGCCAATTGGAAGCCTTCTTTGTTTTGCAGATAGAAAGTCCCTAAAGACTCTACCAAAAAAAAAAAAACTGCTAGAACTAAACATTAATTCAGTAAAGTTACAGGACACAAAATCAACAGTTGTTTATCTATGTACAACTATAACAGCAAAACATCTTGAATTAAAAAATATCTAGATATGAATAGCCTTTATGGGAAAGCATTTCAACTGTGAATAGACAGGTGTTTTGGAAACAATCTTTGATGTCATTAAAGAAACAAATTCTATTATTTTCCAGAAGCTACCTTCTCTGAAATATTTAGATTTCCTGAAAAACAGCTTATAGTGCAGGTGTTAGAAGTAGCTCTAGTTAACCTAGATGGCAGACTTGCCTTTTAAAAGAATAAAATCATATACTCTAAGTTACTAAAATGTACTTGTCTCATAAGTATATAAAGTCTGTCCAGAAAGTATCCAGCCATGTACTAGGTAAAATAGAGACATTTATTGAAGAAGATGCAAGGTTAAATAAACATTGTACATAGGACAATGATGCCTCAGTCTCCTTCAAAATAGGCACCTTGGGACCTCACACAGTTCTCCCAATTGCCGTCAGCTGCCCCGTCATATTTTCCTGAATCTTATTGACAGTCTGAAATCTTTTCTCTTTCAAAGGTGATTTTAGCTTTGGGAGATGCTGGAAGTTGCCAGGTGCCAAATCTGGCCTGTAGAGGAGATTAATCACCTGGGTGATTTGATGTTTCACCAAAAATCTCTGCATGAGAGGTGATGCATGAGTGGGAACATTGTTGTGATGAAGCTGCCAGTCACCAGTTGCCCATAGCTGGGGCCTTCTGAATCTCTGAATAGTTTCTGTGGAGGAATGTTCAAGCTTAATGCAAAATTTGATGCAGATTCATTGCTCTACTTGCTTAGTCATTTTGAATGTGACAGCCATATAGTACACATGTTCACTTGATAGCATCTACTGCCCCCACTGACTAGTACCTTGAAGTCATCATTGTTCACACAAACTCATTCCAGTTCACTCTCCTTCATTGCCATTGATGTCTCACAAACCATTCTCAATGTATTAACAATCGCTGGACATTTATCAGATTGACCTCATATATTTTGATTGATTTAACTATTCAATATTATTTTCAACAAACTACAGAGCAAGATTTAATGTGGTTTAGTTGGAAATTGTATTTGTTACATAGCAGAGTCTAACTAGCAGTGTGAAGAAGTATTTACAAGATGCTGCATCCAGTAACATCTACAGAAGATATCCTAAGAGGCTGAAGATTATATTTGTATATTACTTTACCAAGGGGAGAGGAGACCTGAAGTCTATATTAAAAAAAAAGTGTGCAAACAATGTTTGCAGATGATACTAAGGATGAGCTTTGTAGATGAAAATAAATAAATATTCATGAAATATAAAGAAGTTATCATGGTAATTTTTTTTCCTATTGTGAAAAATGAAAACTCTTAGATGGAAATCCAATTTAAAATAATTTATTTTCATATGCAAAATTGGAAAAGGATATGTGGATTATTTGTAATGTTGCTTTAAAAGGAGACTTAAAAGAAGGAATTCCAAGACAGCCATAAAATGATAAGAGTTTGATTAAAATATTGAGTAAAATGGGGAGAAAAAATAAATTTTATATTTTAATTAATTCTTGAAACAGTAGGCCAGAGAAGAAATATGGTGGACTTGTTGGAAACTTCAGCTAGTGTAGATTTTGTTTTAATTCTAGTACCCTATCTTCAAAATAATAAAATTAAGTTTATATATATATTAGTCAAACTGATGACAATGCCAGGAAGCAAAATCTCAATGGACTGAGAAAATGCTTTAGTGAATGGCAGTTTTGCAGTCTATTTTACGCATTACACTCAAAGGAGGAGGTGTAAGGAAGGCTACATGAAATTCTTTGGTGGACATTGGAGAGGTGGGGGAAAGCAATGTGGGAAAATCTTTGAGAGGAGATAAAGAGTGAAATGGAGAGACATATACTTGTTTTACATTGGTGGGTATAGGCTAGTTAACAATTAATATTTACAGCACACAGAGATGGTATTTGTGCAACAAGATAACAATGAGGAGTTCAGTGGTTTCTTGCTGCAGTGGGACATTGTGCCCCTAGGGGTCTGGAGAGAAGGGGAATTACTCTGACATTCCAAAGGCATGTTATTGTAGATGCAAAAAAGACAACAGAAAGGCTCAAAATAAAGATTGATCTTTGTCAAGGAAGATACCAGCCTAGGACCTGACTCCTGCGATGACTCGCTTTTAGTTAGAAAGTTTCATTTCATACCATTCTGTGGTTACTTTCAGTCTCTGAGTTTGTAAGACCCATTTTGCAGGCCTCCCCTGAGCTTGCCAGGTAATGTGGCTGCTTTTTCGTCCATAGGTGCATACTCTCACTCTCCCTGTCTCTCTTAGCCAGCTGCCATATCATGAGTAGCAAAGCACTGTGGAGAGGACCATGTAGTAAAGAAAGGAGGCCTCTGCTAAGAACAGTGTGAGCAAGGTTAGAAGAGGATGCTAAGACCCCAGTTGAGCCTTTTGATGGCTGCAGCCTCAGCCAATAGCTTGACTGAAACTTCATGAGCTATTATGAGCTAGAGTCACCTGGCTAAGCAGCTCAGGGGGCCTGCGTTGCATTTAGGTCAGTCTTCCAAGTTGTATTAACACCAAATTTTTGTTGTTTTGTTTTTATTTATTTTTTCTTTTTTTCATTATATTTTTTCCATTACCATTTAGTCCTTTTATACTCTCCTCCTCTCAGAAATCACCACACTGTTGTTCATGTCCATGGGGCCTTTTCCCTTTTTGCTCAGTCCCGCCACCCCCACACCTACAGCCCCCACTAGCTGTCATCCTGCCCTCTGTCTATGTTCTTGTTTTTAATGGCGTTCATTGTTTCTAGTTACTAGTACGCACGATTTTTAAAGGCTGCAGTTGAGAGTCTGCCTCAACTGCAGAAAAAGGTTTTCCATTGCCTGTAATTTCAAAAGAAGAAAGTCTGACAAGGAGACTAGAGAAAATAGGAGGCAGAAGAGAGTTGTGATATGTCAGGGATGCAGGGAAGTTAAGGGAAGGTGAAAGAGTGCGATGCATTAACTGAGAAGGTGTTGAGGATGGACCCTGGCCTCAGACAGATAATAGCCTTCTGTCTGTTAAAGCAGGAGCTGAAACCTGTTTCCTTGGTTACAGGGGACTTGATGCTCAATAGTCAAAAGTAAAATGATTTCAAGTGTGTTTGTTTCATAGCTGAGTGGGCTAAGAGAAAATATCAGCTTTCCTTGTCCTAATATATTCTCTTTATATGACTCTGGTGATGTCAAGCTTAGCATATTATCTGGCTTGAATCACTGAAACTCAACAGCTGAAGATATTGGAAAATGTGGTGTGTTTCATGTGACCTAGATATAAAAATTCAAAAGAATGACTGAAGAATAATTCATGGGGAGCATTTATAAGATTAATATAAATTCTTCAGTCACATTATCCTGGTGATAGTTTATAAAAGATACTTAAAAATCTGTATCAAGGATATTGGCATGAAATGAATGAGAACTTTAGAGCTGAACTGAATGTTTTATCTAAATAGAAGAAGGGAGAAATTGGAAAAATATTACAAAGTGATGACAGATCATATGCATTTTTAATTCTGTTGTGGCAGATATTGCAGTAACTATACCCTGTGAGATACACGGTATATTTGGGAAGTCTTCCCAGACTCCCTTAGTACAATTCATTGAGCTACCACCCTTATTCCAATGTATATACCGTCAGACTTTGTGTGACATTGTGATTATTGGTTTCATGTCTGTCTCTGATCATATCTGTCATACAATTATCAGCTAGAAAGAACTAATATTATTTGTATTTTTAAAAAAGTATTGTTGGCATACAATATCATGTTCATTTTAGGTATGATTCAAAATTTATATAGCTTATGAAGTGGTCACAATGACAGGTCTGGAAACCATCTGTCACAGCACAAAGTATTACACAGCACAGTATTACTGACTATACTTGTCGTGCTGAACATTACATCCCTGTGATATTTACTTTATGACTGGATGTTTGAACTTCTTAATTACTAACATCTTTTCCACCCATTCCCCTCCCCTTGTTTCTACCATCAGTTGATTCTCTGTATCAGGAGTCTGTTTCTCTTTTGTTTTGTATATTTTGTTTTCTAGATTCTAGATGTAAGTGAATTATATGATATTTGCTTTTCCTCATTAGAGTTTTTTCACGTAGCATAATGCCCTCTATGTCGGTCCATGCTGCTGTGAATGGTAAAACTTCGTTCTTTTACAGCTGGGTGACATTACATGTGTCTATGGATGGACAACTGGTTGCTTCCATATCTCAGTCATTGTAAAACCTGCTGCAGTTAACATAGGGATGAACATATCTTTTTGAATTAGGGTTTTTGTTTCCTAGAAGTGGAATTGCTGGGTTGCTTTGTGCATCTATTTTAAATTTTTTCAGGGACATCCGTACTGTTTTCAGTAGTGGCTGCACCAAATTACAATCTTCCAACAGTGCAGGAAGTTTCTCTTTTCTCCACATCCTTGCCAACACTTACTGTTTGTTGATTTATTGGTGATGGCCATTCACAGCTATGAAGTCACTGTGATTTTGATTTGCATTTCCCTGATGATTAGCGATGTTGATCATCTTTTCATATAGCTGTTGGCCATCTCTATGTCTTCTTGGGAGAAATGTCTATTCAGGTTTTCCCACTTTTAAAAAATTTGTTTGCTTTTTACATTGAATTATATGAGTTCTTTATATATTTTGGGTACTAACCACTTACAAGATATACCACTTGCAAATATTTTCTCCTGTTCAGTATGTTGCCTTTTTCTTTGTTGATACCTGCCTTTCCCAGGCAAAAGCATCTTCTTTGTATCACGTCATGTGTTCTTTGCTTGGTGCATATTAGGATATCAGCACAATATGAGGCAATTGAAAGAAATAAGAAAGATAGAACTTAGAAAAGATAGTGATTTATTAATATATATTTCAAATATACATCACTGCTGTTTGAGGCTGTAATTATTAAGTGGTAGAAATTTACAATGGCAGGGAAGTAAATGTTTGATAATATTTTTAATGTTTAAATGAAGAAAGAAAGTAATCATTTATTGCATTTCCTAACAATACAAATCATTTTAAGGGCCAAAATTACCATAAGGATGCTTAATGTGGAATACGCCATACTAACTTGACTGTGCATATTGTTTTACAAGTCATTTAAATCTTTTGCAAAAAAACTACTTTTATGAAATTTTAAAATAGAATTTAAAACCATTTATTTATGTTTTTGGGATGTTTTAAATTATTCAACTCATTCTTTACATATAATAAAATATTTATTCATTTATACAAATTTCTAGCATGCCTATTATGGGTCTGGAAGTATTTTGAGTACATAATCTTCAAAACCTAGTGCCTGGAATAGAAAACTTTCTGTATTCATAGATCGTACATTTAAGTAATGGGAGATATAAAATTAAAGTATGCATAAAATCAAGAGTTTTTGTTGGGACATATTACATTTAAGAAGTCTAGTAGATTAACATGAGAGTGTTGAGAAGCAGGAATATATATTGAGAGATTAGGGGAGAGATCAGAGCAGGAGATAAAGAGTTGGTATGTAGATAAATAATGGTAATAATGCCTTGGTGTGGGATAAAATCACCTACAGAGATCATGTCAAACCAAAGAATAAGGGATAAGAGAAGAAAGATCAGGACAGATCCATGGAAAGAAATGTCAGTATTTAGAGGTCAGGCAGAGCAGAAACAAAATAAGACATGAAAGAGACCATGAGGTAGGATGATACCAAGAAAATCAAAGGGGAAAAAAGGCCATATTTTGCCATGTATAATGCGTATGTTTTTGCACAAATTTTTGAGGGAAAAATAAGGATGAACATTATACATGGGTAGTACCTGAAACAACTTGTGGTTGTCCTTGTATTTCATAATTATTTGTTACATAAAATGTCTTATACCATAATACATTGAAAAATAAATACTAAGATCCATTTATAATATGAACAACACATATTTAAGAATAAATAGGAAAATAGAATTAAAAATTGAAACAAAATATTTTTCTTGAAAGTTTGGTGAAAATCCTGGGTGTACATTATGCACGGGAACATATGGTACTTCAACAAGAAGGGAGTAACTTGTTTTGTGAGAGGTAGAGAGGCACAGACAGAGAACTAACCAGACATTGGGGTTGAGAAGATGATGGTTGTTGGTGACCCATGCATTCTTCCTGCAGTTGGTAATAACAGTAGTAATACCACTTTTAATAACATACACCCATACAGTACTTAGGCCCAGACACTGTTCTCAGTGCTTAGCAGGTATTAAGCAATTTAATGGAGTATATAAAACCATCTTATGGGAGTGATGATTGCAATTGGATGGACCTGAAAGACAATGAGTGGTAGTTGTAACATCTATTGCTATATTAAAGAAAAAAAGTACCCCAAAACTTAGTGGCTTAAAAACAGCAAACGTGTTTAATCTCGTCATTCCTATAGATCAGGAATTCAGAAGCATTTAGTTGGCTGGTTATTTCTTGGGGAGAACTGCTACAGGAAGGAGCAGTTAAACACTGAATGAGGTGGGGGTAGGGGGTGGGAGGCTGCAATGAGCCTGAAAGATGTTCTTATAAGACAGCTCAGTTGGAAGGCTGTTGGCAGGAGGGCCCAGTTCCAGGCACTCAAGACTTTCTGCAAGGTGGTCCCAACATGACCCAGGTATTCCTACAGAGCAAGAGATCCAGTGAGGACAGAGCTCTGAGTCATTTTATGACATTCTCAGAAATTGTACAGTATCACTCCTGCTGTTTTCTGTTCATTGACAGTATATCAAAAAAGGGAATTCCTAAGGAAATTTATGTTTCATCTTTTGAAGCAAAGGTCAAAGAATTTGTGGACATGTTTTAAGACACTGCTTTAGTGGTACAGGGTGGAGAGTGCAGATGTAGGCAATTATTTTGAGAATTTTCTTTTGAGCAGGGAAGCAGAGCGATGACAGTAACTGAAATGAGACATGGTAAAAAAAGGATTTTTTTTTTTTCATTTTAAGGACCATATTAACACATATTTTGTGTTTGTAGAAATGGGAAATCAACAAAGTTGAGTAAAGAGGATACTTTGTAAAGATCTTGAGTAGGTTTGGTGCATGTGGAAAGGGATCCTCACAGAAAGGACAGAGTGGGGATGCTGCTTTCGTGCAGTCAGAGGGAGGGGCGAGCACAGGGGTGCAGAGACAGGGTGGGAGGGTGGGGCAGCACTTTCTGAAATAAGCTGTTTTCCCTGGGAAGAAGAAGGGAGTATAGCAGTGCAGAATGAAGGGTCAGGAGGGAGGTGCCAGGGATTTAACAAACAAAAAGAGAAATAATGGCTTAATTCACAGAGTAGGAAAATTAATTCACTATGGCAGGTGTAGTAGGACTGACTGGCTTTATAGTGAGTGAGTGCTCATAAATATAAGTGGTCCAGTCAGGACTTATATTGTGAGATTATGACTTTCTTAAGCCAGATCATTATTACCACACACCTGAAGTATTACAATGGTTACCCAACTGGCTTTTCTTCCCCCCAGGTTTCCCATGCTACTGCCACATCAATCTTCTCAAAATACCTTTCTGCGTAAAGTGCTCTAGGTCAAATTAAGCTCTAGGTCAAAAACTTTAATTGTTTCTTCTTGATCTTGAAGGCCAAATGGTTAGATTTTGATTGCTAGACTTATAATACGTTGTTGGATTGTGTCTCCGACTTACAGTAAACAATAGCGTGTTTTTCATTAGGCAGTAACTATTTTGTATTTTAATGACAGCCAGAGGGGTAGGAGAAATGAAATCATTAATTAGTAGTATTTCAGAGGTAAGGGAAGAAGCTTTTAAGTCCACTAATAATTATATTTAAAAAGAACTGGGAAGAGTTAGATGTAGTAGTTCTCAGTCATGACTAATTCTTATCATCTGGGAACCTTCTGAAAAAAACAATATCTTGGTTATAACACAATTAATTAAATCAGATTACCTAAGGAGTGGGAGGTAAAGATCCCTGATGATTTCCAAATGTATTAACTAAAGAGATCTACTGACATAAAGTGATTTAACTATCTATATGTTTCATATATTATATTCAATAGGACAAGCATAAATGGGGTAATATTAAGCCTCATGTGGCAATTAAAGGATATGAACTAGCTCTGTGTGGTACGTTGCAAATAAATAATAACTTTCACAAATTTCTCTTAACCCTGTATGTACTGGCCTTTGTAATTTGTCTTTGCTGCTCTTCTCTCAAGTGATTCAGTCTATTTCTCTACTTCAATAATTTGGGCTGACCTTTGATTTGCTTTAAACAATAGACTATGGTAGTAATACTATATCAGAATTCCTGAACGGAGGCCTCAAGAGACCATGGAGCTTTTGTTCTCATTTTCTTGCCTTTCTGACACCACACTGTGTAGGAGCCCAGGATATTCTCCTATGGGAGAGAGACCATGTGGAGAGAGAGAGACCATGCTCGTAGCCAGTACCATCCTCCAGATATATGAATGGAGCCATTTTGGCCAATCCAGCCTCCGCTGGGTCACCTGCTGACTGACTGCAAAAACAGCAGTGACCTGAAGCCAGACCAGCAGAGGAACCTTCCATCACAGCACAGACCAACTAGCCAATCCACAGAACTGTGCACAAATAAGTTATTTCAGCCACGAAGTTTTGCAGCAGTTGTTCGCAGCAGTAGATAACTTGTACACCATATAAGAAACCATTACCAATCTGCAGATGTAATTAAACAACCAGTCAGTTGCAAATCCTTCCATGAATCTCTACTGTTGATATTTATTGCAGAATTGACTTTCACATCTCCACTGACCAGCCTAACCTTATACTAGTCTTGTATCTGAAACATTGAGTATTTTTAGACTACTTTTTAGAACTATTTTGTCTTTCATTTCAATGCATTTTCTCCTGATTTTTCCCACCAACTTTATTTCCCTCCGGTTATTTTTCATATATGAATAAAAGAAGGAAGCCAGAGATGGCCGCTCCTGCTGCTGCTGTCATTGCCACCGCCACTACAGTAACATAAACAAATACCCCGATTGAGCTTTCTTTGTGCCAGAACCCTTCCATGAGCTGGGCCTTCAGCATCTTGTTTTATTCTGATACTCGGTAACATAGGCACTCTAATATCATGTCTTAAAGAAGAGGACACCAAAGCTCAGAGTGAATAAATTTACTTGCTCAAGGCCACACAACTAGTAGGTGGCTGAAAAGTGACTTGAAGGAGATTTGATTAAATCTATGCCCTATTTTCCTAACTAGTTTTGAAAGGCATTTAGTTCTACATCAAAAGCCTTTTCATGACATGATTGCCAAATGTCCTGCGAGTTACTGAAAGACAGAAAATGTTGGTCAACTCCTTTATAGGAAAAGAAAATTAATATTCTTTCAGCACCTGTCATTGCATTGTGTCAGACATTTTCATATATATATATATATATATATATATATATGGATGAAATCTCATGTAATCCTCATGGTCATCTTACATGGCATGCATCATTTCTATTTTTATGGCACATAAAACAGGAAGACAAGTCATTTCCCAAAGGTTATATACCCAGGAACTGGTAAGACTGTGCAACACTAACTCAGGTATGTGGGGCTCTGAACCTCAAAATCTTTCTGTTATTCTATGTTGCCTTTTTTAAAATTGTATATCTACTGATAACTCCATTTTATTTCTCAGAGTCCTGGTTCTTCCTCACATCATAAACTGCTAGCCACTATTACGTCCTTTAGGCTCTTCTCTTAAATGTCAGTTCTTCAGGGAGGACTTTCTTGATCTCCTGTATTAGCCTGGTTTCTTCTGTTACATACACCAAGGCACTTGTCCTTTCCTTTATTCCACACTCCTCATACTTAAAACTTTTTCCATTTCCATCTATCTATCTCACTGAATTAGAATCTCCATGAAGATGAGGACATTTTGTCTTGGGCACAATGAAAACAGTCCCAGCAGAGAGCCTGGTGCACACCAGTCACCCAATAAATAGTTTGTGAATTAATGTATTTTGGACTATGGACAGGCCTGGTGGATGACATTTGTGCATTTAAATGGAATATAACTGACAACATCATAGGACGGTAAGAAAGTGTTGATAATAAGAGATGGATAAATACAGATTTGTGATGGGACAATATTTTCAGGACATAAAGGCCATGTTGATGTGAAATTGAATTGTGTTTCATTAAAAACCTTCCATGTAATCCACAGAAAATTATAGTTTACAATCGTTTGCTTGCTGTGCTATCAAAGTGCATATTTTAGGCCATTGTTTTCAAGGAATCCAACATTGACTATGGGTTTATTTTCATGGACCCCTATCAGTAGCAGAAGATAGAAAATGTAGTAGAAAAAATAAGGCATTAATATTGTATTATAGTCTTTAAAAAGGAAGAATTAAGCAAAGATGTACAAAAGTAGCTCACGTGTTCCAGTTAAGGAAACGAAATCTGATATTAAGATGATTAAATACTTTTTATCATTTTATCTATCATTTATCATTTTCTGTTATCATTTCTTTTTATCACCTTGAATTCTTTTTATGAAATAGCAGTGTCTAAATGAATAGGTGAGAGTTATATCTCTTCATGTCTTTATTATTAATTCTGATAATTAATAAGGTGAATAAGTTTTCTTTTGAAAGAGGTAACCCACAAACTGGTAACTTGGAACTAAGTAGAGAACAAATACAGTGGTTTTATTATTCAGTTTCATACTACAACATTAATACTGCATAAAACCAATCATAAGACATTTTAATACACTCAGAAGTAATTATTTCAAATAAATACATAAATGTGAAAAATATAATCTATGCAAATCTATGTAAATGGGTAGTTATAGCAAATTCATATATGACATTACTGAAAGGATTGTTCAGGGTTTCATTTCATAGAAAGACTAAAGACCTGGGTTATCAAGAAAAAAGTCTTTTACTCTATTTCAGTTGCTTTAGGATGTTAATATGGTCCAAGATGATCCACTTCTCATTAATCATAATAATTAGGGGTAGATTTACTGAGCATTAGTGTAATTTTCAATCATGTTAATAGTTGTGCAATCCTCTGTTCATTAATATAAATGAGGTAAATTAAAACCATGACATTATAAAGAAGAGGCAGAAGCTGCAGGAACTTTTGTGGATCCTCCCTAAACCCCATTAATTTAATTGTAATATGTTGTTTCTCAATACTTATTTTCACTCTATTTCCCATTGTTAATGGTTCTTCAGATTGGTTAATAAGCATGCTCACCTCTTCATTTAAGTGACTGCTATGGTGTGTTCTAAATCATAGATTGTCTCATTATCTTTAACTCCTTCTCACCTCTTCAGTCAACAAACATTTATGGATTAATCACTCATGCAATTTGAAATTTGATACATCAGCACAATACAAAAGAATGCGACATCCAATCTTCTGGGAATTCACAATCCAGAAGTCATTGCGGATTAAATTGATATTATTAAAAATCTAAAAGCAATTTCAAAGTAAAAATCTTTCTTTTTATGGCGTTCTTAAAATTTAATTTATATCTGAAAGATGTCAAAATAAATTCCCTTCTTCATCTCTCATCTTTGTTCCGATATTCCCAGAAAGGACTTTCCTGAAAACATTGCTGAAATTCTGTCCCCCTTTAAGGATCTTAATCTCAGCTTTTATTTTTTTCCTAATAACACTTCAATTTTAGAGTTCATATTTGTTTTTGTGATTATTGCTCTACTTTTCTTCTAGATTATAAGCAAATTGATGGCAGCAACCATCACTATATCATACTGTTTGGTACATTCTATTTTTTTATTGTTATTCAAGCACAGTTGTCTCCATTTTCCTCCCATCACTTCCCCCACCCCACCCACCCCCACCTCCCACCCTCAATCCTTCCCCTCTTCTGCTTTGTCCATGGGTCCTTTATATGCGTTCCTTGATAACCCTTCCCCTTATTTCCCCATTATCTACCTCCCACTGCCCTCTGGTTACTGTCAGTTCCTTATTTCAATGCCTCTGGTTATATTTTGCTTGTTTTTTTTGTTTTGTTGATGAGGTTCCACTTATATGTGAGATCATATGGTATTTGTCTTTCATCACCTGGATTATTTCACTAAGCATAATGCTCTCTAATTTCATCCAGGATGTCGTGAGGGATAGGAGTTCCTTCTTTCTTTGTGCTGCATAATATTCCTCTGTGTAAATGTACCATAGTTTTTTGATCCACTCATTTACTGATGGTCACTTAGGTTGCTTCCAACACTTGGCTACTGTAGGATATTTTATTTATTTTTTAAAGATTTTATTTATTTATTTTTAGACAAAGGGGAAGGGGAGAGGAAAGAGAGAGAAATAGCAGTGTGTGGAATTGGTGTTTCAGGATTCTTAGAGTATAATCCATACATTCTGATGCCCAATTAATATTTACTAGTGAATAGATGAATGATCCACTGTATATGCGGTGTTTATTCAAATAATAAATTATAGTTACATTTGCTTGAACTTAGAACTGAATATGACCACATTGTCCTTTTGTATAAAAGAAAATCTTGGATTGGACCTTAGAAGGTTATTCCATTTAGTCATAACTTGTTAAAACTATCATAACTTTTGATGATTTATAGCAGAATATTTTTATATTGTATGCAGTACAAGAAGCAGTTGAGTCTACAGATTGTATTTTAGTCATATTCACAATGATCTGTTTTAGTACAAGTCCAGTTTGTTTAGGTTGTCTTCTTGTTCGTATTTGCTTGCATTTCTGGTAAAGAGCTATAAGTGAGTAGCATTTCCTATGTGTTTGCCTTTATTCAGTGACTGAACTACTGCTGATTATACAAGCAGCTGCTTAAGCTGAAAATGACTGTTTAGTTTAGTTGATTAGAATGTGATACTAATAGGACCCAGGCTTTATGTGTGTGCCAATTAGATTGCTTTACTCTGTAGAACACAAGTGTGTGGGTAACTACACTCAACCCCCACCCTTGGTTTTAGGGATATCACCAACATGCGCTCACCAAATGTCAGGTCAGTGGTATAGCCTTCAAGGAAGTGAAGCAAGTTATTGAGCAAGGCCCCCAGAAATTCACTGTGTGACACCAAAATGTTTTTAATTATTTTTTTGTCCCATTGAGGATGTAAGAACAAGTAGACATTAAAACCCAGCTTTTACATTTCTCACTTCAGTTGAACTCCAGGATGTAGCAAGTGTCCTTGGAGTGTCTGTCAGATACTGCTTTCATTTGTTGGGGCACTTATTCTAGTACCAAGCTGTGAAAATTACCGAAATATTGAGGCAGCGATTCAGAAAACATAGGCATGCATGAGATTGGAAGCAATTTTATAGACTGTGTATTGGAATATTAGGCCAAATAAGATGTAAAGAAACTGCAGTTTTAATCTTCCCTAGCACAAGCTTCTGAGTAGACAATCTGTTTTATTGTTCTTTCAGAATTTTTATGCTTTCACCAAACTGTGGCCAAAAAGACAAAAGCAGAGACTGAGGTCCACGTGGTCAGGGACCACCCCAGTTGTTTTCATTTCTTCATTCTCAGGACTCAGGACAGTTCAGGAACATATAAATGGTCGATAAATATTTGTTGAATAAAAGAACTGAATTACAATACTGGCTCCTTTTCAAATGAGATAGCTGATGGAGCACAATGTAAAGGTGATGGCAAAATGGCTGCATTGTGACTATTCTTCTGTATTGTGGCTTAATTTGATCTAAGGAGTATGTTTACATCTGCTCTATGAAAAACATTCTGGTAGATTTGAAGAGAGATGAAACATTATGTAAAGGAAACAGATATTTTCCTTTTCTCTAAAAAGCCAAGCTTCCATGTTACTCCCAGTTAATTCTTTCTGTTCTTCCAAGCTGTCACTCCTTCAGCTGATGTCTTCTCTCCTCCACCGAACCCTATCTACTCCTTTATTTATACTGTGAAGCATATAGATAAGGTTGAGCATTAAATAACAGGCTTTGTCAATAGCCATTTAGATTCTTGGAAAGAGTTCTGTGTGTGTGCTAGGGTTGTGTCTGTGGTTCCTGCCAAAGACACTAATAGTAAAAAAAATAATAATAATCTGACACTTTTATATTATAAAATGAATAATATAATTAAAATATATAATTTTTTTATTTTTAAAGAAATGATTGATTTTTTTCTCTGGTATTTAGTTATTTCCATCATTTTGAAACCTAAATAAACCACTGGATGAATATTTGTACTAACCAGAACAAAATGAATTGTGTTAAAACAGTTGATGACAGAGATTATTTCTTTCAATCCAATTGCAGTATTTAAAAATTCTTTAACTCGCATTCATTGAGAATTCTTGGTAGCATTAAAATCTAGGGAGGAGCCCTGGATGGTATGGCCTAGTGGATTGAGTGCCAGCCTGCAAACCAAAGGGTCACTGGTTGGATTCTCAGTCAGGGCACAAGGCTGGGTTGTGGGCCAGGTTCCCAGTAGGGGGTGCACAAGAGACAACCACTCATCGATGTTTCTCTCCCTCTGTTTCTCCACCTTTCCCCTCTCTCTAAAAATAAGTAATAAAATCTTTTTAAAAATCTAGGGAGGAAAAACTCATATGGGACTATAGCTGCTACCTAATAAAATATGCAACAATGATATAAAGCCTAATATGTTATTTGCACATAGCAGTGTTTGCCAATGAGGTTTTATATCCTCTCTCTCTCTCTCCCCACCCTCCTTCTCTTCTTTTCTTCCTCTCTTTCTCTGTTTCACATTACTTTATTCTACACTTCTCTGTGTTTTCCAAACAATTCTGAATCACATTTTAAACAAATACGTTACCACAAAGATTGCATTATTATTATTGGATGACAATACACTTTTGAAAAAGATTTCATTTATTTATTTCTGGAAAGAGGAAGGAAGGGAGGGAGAAAGAGAGAGAGAAGCATCCATGCGTCATTGCCTCTCATGTGCCTCTCACTGGGGACCTGGCCTGCAACCCTGGCATGTGCTCTAATGAGGAACTGAATAGGTGACCCTTTGGTTCACAGGCTGTTGCTCAATCCACTGGACCACACTACTCAAGGTAGAATCATGCATTTTTAAGGAGGATGATAGAGATTTCAAGGACTTCTAATTTTAAATATGATATTTCACCTTTTTATTTAGAAGTTGGAAATATTAAGGTATCATGAACAGCAAGAAAAGTAGAAATAACTTTCTTCTTCCTCTTTCTTACTGCCCTTGATTTTCTTCCTTTCCCTCCTGCTCTGCTGTTTGCCCACTTTTGTTTCTTCTCTGTAACATTGTGGATTTAGAGATATATCCGTCAGTAAGATGGAGGCGAATGAAATAAGAATTGATTACTTCTTTTGTGCTCTTACTCTCATTGCCTGCTCTCTTTTTTTGATTCTATGTATATTAAATTGCAGGATAGGTAAGCAGGTATTTTTCTGGTCAGTAAACAAAAAGGGAAGATAATAAGAAAGAAGTGCACATTTGTAGGAAGGGAGAGTGAGAACAGCTTCCCTAAGACAGGGGTGCTGCATCCCCCTGTGTTACATTGGCCGTGCCAAAGTGTGACAGAGCGTGAGTCCTTGACAGTGGGTCATAATGAACTTCACAATTAGCCCTAAAAATTCTAAGACTTGAATGTATATATAGATAGATGACTTTCCTTAGGCATAATTTGGTTGCATTTCTATATTATCAAATTTTAGATTCCTTCCAAATTACTCTCTCTCTCTCTCTCTCTCTCTCTATATATATATATATATATATATATATCCCTAGTGTAGAATTTTTTAAAATGCGTGAATATTTATACACCTAGCAAGTCTAAAGAAATGAATCTGTTCTTAATGCTTTAAATAAGATAACAAGTTAATAACATCAATATATAAAGGGAGAATGGTATTTTATATAATTAAAATTTAGACTCCATAAAATAGTTATATATAGTACTGGAGAAAACTAATAAAAGACTAAAAGAGGGGAATGAAAGTTAGTGACTCTTGATGAAACTTTTTCTCCAATTATAAAAGTAACATATGCTCATTGAAGGAGAATTAAAAATGGTAAACATGTAAGGAATAAATAATCCCATCGCTAGTTTTAACCATTATTGACATTTGTATATTTTCTCATGCATATTCTTTCTCAATATAGCTGTCCAACTGTCTCCTTAAGTTATCTATGTACATTTATTTTTTATACTCATGTATTACTTATCACACAATTTACAAGCTGTATCTGTGTGTGTGTCTGTGCATATTTTTGAGTATGGTTTCTGCTAGGGAAGAGTAGGAGCAGGTAGCAGTAAGAAAAACACCTGACAAAAAAGCACTCAGCAGGATTTGTATCCCAAGTGAATTTTAGTAGGTTTGAGACCTTCCTCAAGTTATTTAACCTTTAGCTACTGCAGTTTCTTCATCTGTGTATTAGTGTGGTTATAGAGATGAAATGAAATAGTAAGTTTATGGATGCAGCTCAATGCCTGGAATATCTTACACAATCATTTAATGCTGCCTGTTGTTTTTTACTGATAGCAATAGAATGGCAAGTATTACAGTCAAATCATCCTCTTTACGAAGAAAAATGATATAAAAACTTTGCATTAAAGACACTTTAAATGAGATAATTTAACAGAAACACCTTTTGTAACTATGCCTGCTTATGTGTGAAAATGAGATATCAAGGAAAATAATCTAAGAAAATTATGGAAAGATGATTACTTTTGTTTTCAAGGTATGAGTTTTGGGCTTTGGCAAAATTTTTCATCAGCAGAGGAGAGATATGTTACAAATCTGCAGCTCATGAAGACTAGTATCCCGTTTAAGTGATCCTTATAGCCTTTTCATTTGCCTCACAAGTATCTTTGGGAGTTTTTATGAAATAATGTACTAAAACTAATATAGCTATTAGTTATGGAGCACTTAGCTCCTGACCTCCTGGGCATCCCAAACATGCATAGAGACTTGTCTGAATCACTGCTTTCAGCTGACCATGGTTTTTCATTTATATATGAAGGTGTTTTTTATGCAAAGGTGTGTATGTATGTGTGTGCGTATGTATATATGCGTATATATACATATATACATAGCACACATACATATACACACATACACACACACAAACACCATAAGCCCATATATATATACATATACATATATATATATATATACCCATATATGCATATGGGTAGAAAAATCTGAGATCTGAGGTCAAAGAATAAAAATTTGAACTTAACAGAACAGGAAGCAATGGTAGTATTGTAAAGAAACTGATGCAGAGTGGTTGACAAATTTTACACAAAATGGTTTTCCAAAACAATCTTTAGTGGAGAGAATTTTAGCTTCATTTAAGGCTGTGAGACCCTCTTTTAAGGTGAAATCATTCATTTCACTCCAAAACATAAAATAAAGGCCTCTGACCCACCCAGGCTCTCTTCCCCTCCCACCCACATCCTGTACCAGCATGAAGCCCTTTGGAATCCGTAGAACTTGAGTAGAAGTACTGGCCCAGGACATCCAGTTTTACTTGGAAGACAGTTGCCACCTATAACCAGGGATGATAGCCAAAATATTTAACCAGTAACAGGGCATGAGCACTGACTACTCAGAATATGTAAACATCTGTAAGATTCTAAACATCCTGTAAGGTTCTATAAGTGCATAGGGGCTGGAACTCAGCCCTGCCTATAATCAAGGATTTTACTCTTGGGATCTATTACAATGATTTCATTATATGTAGCCTGAATGTTAGATTTTTGTGAAATATTAAGAGACTAAGCCAAACATTTAATGTTTATGCAGTTTCAATATGTGCCAAGGCCTATTTTAAATGCTTTACAGGTATTAATTGACACAATCTATGCAGCAATCCTTTCTGGTTCTATTATTAGGCTCATCTTGCAGATGAGGAAACCGAGGCAAAGAGAAAGCTGAAATGCAGAGAAGTGAAGAAACTCACACAAGGACATTCTAGTACGTGGTAGAGGCAGAATTCAAACCAGGAAGTTTGCTTTAGAATCCAGGCTCTTAACACTAACTATCCTGTATGATGTTTTATTTTTTAATTATTTTTTTATTGTTCAAGTACAGGTGTTTTCATTTTCAACCCATCACTCTCCACCACGCCCCACACAACAACACCTCCCCCACTCTCAATCCTTCCCCTTTGGCTTTGTCTATGGGTTCTTTATACATGTTCCATGATGACCCTTCTTCTTCTCATTATCCCCCTCCTCCCTCCCCTCTGGTTACTGTCAGTTTGTTCTTTATTTCAATGTCTTTGGTTATATTTTGCTTGCTTTTTTTGTTGTTGTTATTGATTAGGTTCCACTTATAGGTGAGATCATAACAGTATTTGTCTTTCACCACCTGGCTTATTTTGCTTAGCATAATGCTCTCCAGTTCCATCCATGCTGGCACGATAGTTAGGAGCTTCTTCTTTCTTTCTGCTGCATAGAATTCCATTGTGTAGATGTACCATAGTTTCTTGATCCATTCATTTACTGATGGGCACCTACGTTGCTTCCAACATGTGGCTATTGTAAATTGTGCTGCTATGAACTTTGGGGTGCATAGGTTCTTCTGAATTGGTGTTTTAGTATTCTTGGGGTATAATCCCAGCAGTGGAATTGCTGGGTCAAAACACTGTTCCATTTTTAGTTTTCTGACGAAATTCCATACTGTTTTCCACAGCAGCTATACCACTCTGCATTCCCACCAACAGTTTACTAGGGTCCCCTTTTCTCCACAACTTCACCAGACCTTGTTTGTTGATTTGTTTATGATGGCTGTTCTGACCAGTGTGAAGTAGTATTTCATTATGGTTTTAATTTGCATATCTCTTGGCTAGTGTTGCTGAGCATCCTTTCATATGTCTCTTGGCCTTCTGTGTATCCTATTTGAAGAAGTATCTGTTCAAATCCTTTGCCCATTTCTAATTGGATTGTTTATCTTTCTGGAGTGGAGTCTTTGAGTTCTTTATGTATTTGGAAGATCAAACCCTTGTCAGAGGTATTACTGGCAAATATATTTTCCCATATAGTTGGTTCCCATTTCATTTTGCTGATTTTTTTTTTAGCAATGCAGAAGCTTTTCATTTTGATTAGGTCCCGTTTGTTTATTCTTTCCTTTATGCCCCTTGCTCTAGGGGATGTATCAGTGAAAATTTTGCTGGGTGGAATATCTGAAATTTTCCTGCCTATGTTCTCATCTAGGACTTTTATGATGTCATGACTATATTTAACTCTTTTAATCATCTTGACTTTATTTTTGTGTATGGTGTTAAGTTGGTAGTCAAGTTTTATTTTTTTTGCCTGTAGCTGTCCAGATCTCCCGACACCATTTGCTGAAGAGACTGTTTTTAATCCATTTTATGCTTCTGCCCCCTTTGTTGACTATTAATTGACCATAGAGACATGTGTTTATTTTGGGCTCTCTGTTCTGTTTCATTGATCTATGTGTCTGTTCTTATGCCAATATCAGACTGTTTTGATTACTGTGGCCTTGTAATATAGTCTGATATACTGGTATTATAATCCCTTCTACTTTGTTCCTCTTTCTCAAAATTGCTGCACCTATTAAGGGTCGTTTATGGTTCCATACAAATTTTTGAAATGTTTGTTTTATATCTGTGAAATATGCCATTGGTATTTTAATAGGCATTGCGTTGAATCTATAAATTGCTTTGGGTCATATGGACATTAGCATCCAGCAGGACCATCTTTTTAGCAAATATAGGGGATTTGAAAATGTTAAGTTGAGAATTTCCAGTTTCTCTTTTTCTGTTTACATATAGTTTAAAAATATTTAATTATTTTAATGTCAGTTTTGAATTATTATTCTAGGTTGAAAAGTAATTTATTCAGAATTTATTCTCTTTTCTATAATTTTTAAGAGGAATGTTTGATATTAGAGATTCATAGCTAACAGAAAATGTACTGCAAAGTATAGAAAATAATTTGCTAATAGCCAGTTTACGGTATTTGTGACAATGGGCAGGGAAAATCTGTTAATTTTGATTAGCCATGCCCTGTTAATATTTGTTGTAATATATATTTTACAATAATAACAAAAATTCACTGTCATAAATAAGTTTGGAAGGTGAATTTATTTTTCCTTATATAGCCAAGATAAAAGCCTTAAAACTTCACATTAGTCATCCTGGCTGGTGTGGCTCAGTGATTTGAATGCGGACCAAAAGGTCAGTTTGGTCCCAGGCAGGGCACATGCCTGGGCTGCAGACCAGGTTCCCAGTAAGGGGTGCATGAGAGGTAACCACACACTGATGTTTCTCTCGCTCTTTGCCTCCTTTCCCCTCTTTCTAAAAATAAATAAATAAAATATTAAAACACTTATTGACATTAGTATTTAAATATAATTAAACATTTAATTGTATAGTATTCTAGTATATTATGAAACCCCATTTTACCGATACTTCTTCAAAGGAAGCAATTACATTTTAGATTCTAAGAAGCTTAAGAAGACCCCAAGAAATGATGCAACAGTTTCTTTGGAGTTTTTTGCATTTAATGAATTTTGTGTAGACAAATGTTTAATTGATTTAAAAAAAAAAACATTAACCAGAGGCTACCTGATGATAAATAATTTTACTTCCTATCTCTGCAGGCTAGGAAATATTTTACGTGGATGATCAGAATATTTTTTCTTTTATTTATTTTTGGTGAAAAGAGACAGAAAAAGAGAAGGTGGCTATAATCTCTCAGATGAGATGTTGCCTGTTTAATCTGTAACAGAAAAAGTATGTCTTAAGACAGTTTCCAAGACATTTTTCAGAATTTCTCAGTGAATTGCTTTTGGCTCTCTTGACCTTATAGCTCTAATTTTTTTTTCAAGAATTTTTTGTTCTCTTCTGTAGTCCTCTATGTTTCTGTTGTTTGTTCAAATCTATATTCTTCAACTGATCACATTTGTAATAAAAGAAAGACCAGGACCTACTGTGATTGAAAAATTTTGTCTTATACAAGCATTTAAAAATTATCTAAATAGCATATAAATTACAAAATGATATAGCAATCTATTTCAGTTAATTTAAATATATTTGTCTTACAAAAAAAGAAAAGAAGAATACTTCAAACTTAATGGATAGGAATGATACACAGCATGTTATATGCATATGTATATACATATATACACATATATAGTGTCATTGAAAAAATACCTATATAACTATTGAAGTGATACATTTATAGGCTTTTAGAATTCTATAAAGCTTAATTAAGCAATGCTCTGCTTCTAATATTCAACAGTCTTTACATGGCTCCCATTACCTTCAGGATAACGTCTAAACTCTATATAGTCCAAGAAGCCCTGTCTGATTTGACTTCTTGTGACCAATTTGACTTTATGTATGGTCACTATCCAACTTGTTGGGGCACAGCCCACTCTCTCTTACCTCCATGTCCACAGACTAGAATGGCTTTTCAACTGTAGTTTAGTTGTTGCCTTCTGATCTCCTCAGGCTATCTGTCATATTCTATCATATTATAATTACTATTTTATTATTTTACTTTGCATCATATCTTTAAGACTCTTGATGGCAATGACTGTTTTATTTGTGACTGTATTCTTAGAGCCTAATATAATATTCCATATAAGAGGCATTTGTTGATTGGGTTATGGATGAGTTGTAAAATGATTATTATAATAGTAACCTAATTTTTCCAAATTAATAATGACTTTTACAATTATTTTATTAGAATTTTGATTAATGAAAGAAAAATTTTCTAACTATGGTATTTAGAGTTAACAAAAATATGTTTATAGGGACACAATTTTATGCATATATGAAGCTTGCTCCTTTCAGTGTACATAATTTCACCTCATTTGGTTATGGATTTAATATATGTTACATGCTCTTTATTTTTTAACTAATTAACTGCAATTTTAACCACATCTATTATATCTAAAAAATGCATTTTTAAAAAGCTGCAGCTCTCAAAAATTAGTGAAAAATACACCAATTTTAACTTGTATTTAAAACTGAAGATCTATTTGAAATTTGTATTCATTAGTTCATAAAAAATAAAAATAAAGCCCTAGGGTAAATTTTAGACTTTGTAAACAAGTCTTAAATCATGACAACAAAAAACTTACTTTTTCTCTTTAAATATTTAAAATGGTAAATAATAATATCATTATTTCAGTTTGCCCCAAACTCATAGAAAGACTGTACAGCCAGAAAACCTTGTTCTCTTTACCCTTATAGGTTCAGTGGCTGGGGCCCTCAACTCAATAAAAGGCAGATCAACAAGAGGGGGGGGAAATAATTTAACTATATATATGTGGCAGTTTCACAACAAAATGAGGCTCTAGGAGGCAGCCAGAGGATTGAAGTTTATACGTCATTTTAGTTTAAACAAAGGAAAAGCCATTTTGGGGTGCTAAGGCAAGTTATGGGAAGGTGCGGAGAGGAAATACATGGTATAATATGTAAGTAAATCAATGTTCATGATGATAGAACAGAGAGTTATCTAAATGATAGATCTTGGAGTAGATGGTGGAGAATGGAGTAATTTCTGTAGATGTAGACTTGCGTCCCTTTGAGTAACACCTCCACCAGAGGCTCATCCCTGTAGTCCTAAATTGAAACTATTGATTTAATGTTGCTTAAGTTATTGGCAGCCTAGAATATTTTTGCTGTGTCATCTGATCATATTGGCGAAATGGTGGGCTACTCACCATCACATTGTCATGTCTAAAACATCAGTTACAATATGCAGTGCACAATTTAACTGGTATCCACTACAGATCTTGAGCCAAAGAAAAGGGATGAGAAAAATGAAGTTTTGTGTCTCCTAGGAAATAAATATCATTTTCTAAATCAATTTAGAAGGTTTCAGTTCCAAAAATATTAGATATATATAGTTGGAAAGTTTTTATAGAAGTTCTATAACACAAATTAAAGTGAGGGATTGATTTTCAGAAGATAGTTTTAAATAAGGATAGGTTTTTAAAATTGTATATATATGGAAAGTTGAGGGAAACTTTTTAAAGTTGTTAAATCAGGAAAAAGCCGGATTGTGTAAAGATAGGATAAAGTTTAAGAGCTGAAGATTGATATAGGCACCATATTCTGTGTACACAATGGTTTTTTGCTGCTGTCTTGCTAAATCAGTGGCTCTTAACCCTGTCCGAACATTTGAATCATTTTGGGAATTTTTTAAAACAATGCTGATGGTTGACCCTATTCCTAGTGGATTCTAATTTGATTGGCCAGAGGGCCCAGGTATCCATCTGTGTTGTTTAAATCTCTGCAAATGACACTGTTTGCAATCAGCAGCGAGAGCGCCTACTGTGGAGCTTTTGTCAGCATGGAAGCTGCATTGCTGCACTTTGTTCAACAGTTACATTCCGACAATACAACGTTAAACAGCAGCGTTACAGAATCTTGTTCACTGTGCAATTAGCATATTACAGTGAATACAAATGAGAGCGTTTATGTACATACTATACACAAATATCAGTTTCTATAATGTGTTTACAAGAACTTTCTTTGCTGAGGTGAACAAAAACTTTATTGGGGTGAAAAAAAAAGCCTTGAGATTTAGGAAATTAGTTTTCTGTAACAGAGAAGCACAAAAGTAATTAATATTTTTCAGTTTACTTTCCAGTATATTTATTCTTAGTTTATTCAATACATTTTTTATTTGATATCAACTGTGTGAAAGGTACTTTTGTAAGTACTTGGGGGTAAAACAGTGAATAAAAGAAAAAATCCTTGCTTTCATAGCACTTACATTCCAGCTGTGAGGATTTAAAATTCACTTGAAATGTAATATTATTGTTTCATTTCCTTTTGTATTTCTTTTTAGGTTATCTACAAATTAATATTTTGTAATACAAAGTGCCACAAATTTTTTCAAATAAATATTTAAATTTTAAAATTGAATCTAATAAATACTCAATTTTTTTAGCAACCCAGATAATGCCATGATATGTCAAAATTATGAAAATATTACAAGAATGACAGATACTTAGCCACATTCCTGACACTCATATTTGAAACTGAAATCGTTTAATTGCTCAATGATGTAGGAGAAAATAGACTCGGAAGCTTTACTTATATTTATGGAAGTATATTCTTTTCAGTCATTTTAATTTCATCCACTTGGCACATTATTTAAACTTTGTATAAGAACATCAGCTGCCATTTAGTATAATCAGATATGTCCTGCATTCTATTCTAAAACTCATCACCATATATGCAAAACTACAGGAAGAGGAAAAAACATGAAGGAGAAAGAAGCCAGAAAAGAATAAACATTTAAAATATGCTTCCATATGGAGACAGCAGTCATAAATGCTGTCCTTGATAATACATTTATTTAAAACAGTAGCGCACAAGCCTTAGTATACACTTGAAAGAATAGACACACAATGATCTTTACCATCAGTTAGTATTATGTTTGGAAACATTAGCATTCAAATTAAGTGCCATATGTAAGATTACTGTGTGTTTTTGCACACGAGTAAAGAAAACCTCCAGGAAAGGCAACAACATCCGTATGAATGCAATGCTTCTAGTCTTTTCCTGTACATCTTTAGCGGGCAGTAGATCTGACTTATTGAGAAGCAATTAATATTAAACTTGACCTGAATAAATGCAAATTATAAAATAAATGATAGTTTATTAAGCAATGCCATAGCAAATGGCACAGTTTCCTAGAATGATCTGTTGGAACAATTAATTTTGATATCTAGTGACCTATTAAAATTTAGTTCAAGATTTAACAGTACAACTGAGGATATAGCAATAAATATGATGCAAACTTATTTAAGCACAATTAGGATTTATGATTGTGTTATTTCTATATTTAGTGCTCTGATAATCACTATTAAACTTGCCGAGTTTGACCTACAAAAGTGGAAGATCGAATTTTCTGTTACTGTGGAATAAGAACAACAAAAAAAGTGAAGATCAGTTGTGATAAGATCATTGATGATTTGAAGAAATGCAATTTCTTGGGTTTACTAAAAATGAACTGTTTAGGAAAGTTTTCTTGTCTGTTTCTAAATCTTACCAATATTTTAAACTCACCAGGTAATGCATATTTTTTGGTACAGATAATGTCCACTATTGGTCAAGATGTTCTTCCCGTACATTTCTATTTACTGTACTTCCATTTATACTAACTCAGTGCACTTTATCCTTACTTTAACAAAAAACAGTAATTTATTTTTGAGACTTGATTTTTATAATTTCTGCTTAATTTCTTACAGACGATTCCTTAAATTTGTAAGTAGGTGCTTCAATTTTTTAATAGCTCTGAAATAAGAAACTTCTTAAAATTTTTTCTTAGAAAAACTGATATTCAAAGTATAAAAATTATGATTTGCTTTTAGAAACTGAATAAAATGTACTGATTAAAGAGCATATTAGTTCACTTTGGAATGGCAGTAAAGAGGATTATATCAAAATCTAGTTATCCATGACTCTAAGTATCACCTATCAGAGAAATATCTCTTTGAACATAAAAGTGTAGGAACTAGAATTATTTTTAGATGGACATGTAGAGAAGTAGCAAATAAATAATTCTGCCTTGTTTTATTTGAATAAAACGTGTTGGAGCTCTGGGGCTCTTTACTGGGTCTTGTATTTTTTTTTTTTTTTTCTAGTCCAATGTCTTCTGCCACAGAGGAAGAGAATGGGGCCTATAAAGATTGTGAAGAAGCTTTAAAAACAAACAAAAACAAACCCCCCACATCTGTATTCTCTTCCCCTAGGAGAATGTAACTGGGTTGGGAGAGGAGGAGATCAGACATATTTATTTTGGCAAAAGCAAACAAATCCTCCCTCCCTAACCTTTCCTATTAACAGACCCTATGAAGAGAAACAGTAAAAGCCATAAGAAGGAAATAAGTATATTAAGAGAAGTTCTAAAAACAAACAAACAAAAAAAAAATAAGATGAGGATTCAAAGGAAAAAATAAGAGTTTGTGATTGGAGACATTAGAAGACATTAATATTCACTTATTGTGCACCATTTTTTCTTCCTACTATGAGCCAGGAAGGGATAAATTCTGGAGTGGTGGGGGCAGACTCACACAAACACGAGTCTGTCTCAGGGACATGAAGAGAAGCTTCCATGAGAACAAATACTTGAAGTGCTTCTGTTTGCCATTCCCACGCCCCTTAACCATATTCCTAGTAAAGTATAAAATTGCAATTGTACCAAATGTAATGGTAAAAGATATATATGACATGAGAAACTGATTTATAAGGGAATTGCCCAAATAACAAAGACCAAGGGCGACTCCTCAGAGGAGGTGACTCAGGTAGCCTTCATGAAGAAAGCTTCATTTCTGCTGAGGTTTCTTGTCTGAAGAGATAAGTATTAGGGTATTGCCTGCATATAAAAGTGCATGAATCATTGCTATCAAGAGATAAGAAAAATAAGGAATTTTAAAAGTAATATGTGTATTAGTTTCCCAGAGCTGCTGCAACAAAGTACCATAAACTGAGTGGTTTAAAACAACAGACACTTATTTTATTACAGTCCTGGAGGCTGTAAATCTAAAATCAAGATGGTAAGGCAACATTTTCTCTTTTCTGAAGACTCTAGGGGAGACTCTGTCCCATGCCTTTCCCTTAGTTTTTAGTGTCATGAGCAATCCTTGGTATTTCTTGGCTTGTGGACACATCATTCCAGTCTGAATCGGTTATTATGTAGTGTTCTCTTAGTATGTCTCTGTTTCTGTGTTCAACTTTATTTCTTTTTATAGGACATCAGGTTTATTAGGTTATGGGCCTGCTTCAGCCTACTTATTCCAGTATTACCTCATTTTAACTTGATTTCATATGCAAAGACTATTTCTTTTTCTTTTAAGATTTTATTTATTTATGTCTAGACAGAGGGTAAGGGAGGGAGAAAGAGAGGGAAAGAAACATCAATGTGTGGTTGCCTCTTGCACACCTCACAGTGGAGAACCTGGCCCACAACCCACGCATATGCCCTTGATTGGGAATCGAACCAGTGACCCTTTGGTTTGCAGGCTGGCTCTCAATCTATGGAGCCACACCAGCCAGGACTGCAAAGACTATTTCTAAATAAGCTCATATTCACAGGCTCTGGGTAGACATGAATTGGGGGGTGTGTGTGTGTGTGTGTGTATTTATAAGAATATGAAACCAAGAAAATGGCTAAACATAGTAGGTTTATGTCCAGATCTTTTTTTGGTGTCCTGGTAACTGGAAATGGTATTTGGTTTGGTGTTCATGAATACTTAATTCCAACAAAGTTTGTATGAAAGGTTGGCCGAGTGCTATGAAGGCTCTCAAAAGAAGAGGGGGGGAAAGTGCTGTGGGCATAAAATCAGAAGCAATAGTTCACTTAATATTCACCTCTCCTTGACATTCCGTATCTTTAAACATTCTTAACACTTTATAATGTAACAACTGATGAAAGAAGGTGAAGGGATTAAGCAACAGAAAAAAAGAACACACATATGTATATAGCACATAGACAAAGACAACAGTGTGGTGATAGCCAGAGGGAAAGGCGGGAGGAGTGTAGGTGGAGGCCTGCAAAGAGGGGAAAAATGGGGATGGAAAGAGACTTTACTTTGGGTGATGGATGCATGATTCAGTATGCAGATGGTGTTTTTTCAAGTTGTGCACTTGAAACCTATATGGTTTTGTAAACCAATGTAACCCAAATAAATTCAATTAAAAATTGTAACTACTGAAAAGCCAAATTAATCATATATTTTTATAGGTTAGCAATGATAATTTTTAGAATAAGTACCTCTTACACATGTACACATGTATCAAATTTTGCTTGATACTTAAATTTCTGAATTTTGTTAACATTACAAGTTTTACTTCTGCAAATTATACTCTTCTATTGTTTTAGGGATCAATAAAACATAAGAGAATTAAAATGGCACAGACCAATATGTAAGAGTATAACAAAAATGAATGGTGATAGAAACTAGTCAACTATAATTTCTTCTATAACATGGTAGAGAAAACCACAAATGTAGATCTGCTGATGTAAAACTACAGGATTTGATCTGCAGAGTGATTATCCAGTTGTTCTTTTGTTAATATAAAAGAATGCAATGTGAATTTTCTCACCAGATTGTGATATCATTAACTTGAGTCAATTTCAGTTTAGAAATTTTTGAAATTTTAATTTAATCAATGAATCTTATTTTTAATATATCTTATTTTTCTACTAATTACATTCTTAATTTGTATAGTTCATAACATGTTTGTTTAATTATTTGTTTAAACTACCCAACGATTCTTTTCATGGTTCCTTTATAATATTCATCACTTATCCATGGCAAGCACTACTTAAAAGTTCCTTTTGTCCCAAACCTATTAGAAGTTAGGAGCCAGAATGAGTGGTGATTCTTTGCCTGTGTGCTTCAGGGTTTGCATTATTCTATAGCATATACTGATTCTGGCAGTTTAAGGACAAAGTGGAAAGGCAGGGAGGAAAAATAACTGGAAAACAAATGACAAAAAAGCAGGTTGACATAACACCTAAAACTGTATCATTTTCTTTTTAGTGACTATTTTTCAGATAACTCATTTTAGATGAAATGATGCAGTTAAGCCAATGGGTTAAAAGTAAAAATGGTAGATTATTATTTCTGTCTCCAATGTTGTAATGGGAGTAATCTTCTTAATTTCATAAATGCATTTTTATTTTGTTAGTTTAGAAAATTAAAACTTTATCTCATGAAAATCAAGCTTATAATTTTAAAGAATTCAGCTTTCATCTCTCAATATAGAAGAACTTCCACTAACCTTTTTTTTTCCTAGTGAACAAATACATCATTCACTTGGAGAAAGTTATTTGTGTTGGTTTTCCTGTTCTTTTGTGTTGATGAATTGCAGGATTTTCAGACCCTGTAGTTTCATCACATAATTTTCTGACCTCAATTATACTTCCCAGAATACCCCAGGTAATGAATAATGGAATTGTTCATAGGGCTTTTAAAAGTTGCTCTTAAAGAATGAGATAAAAACGTATTACAGAAATTTCTACCAGGTCAACTTGCATTTGGCCAAGTTGCATATAAATTTGGATTTGTAAAACCCATGATTTAAATCTTAACCTTTAAACTGTTCATACGTTATGACAGAAAACAACACTAGTGAAAAATATAAAAATACAGTGATTTATTCCAAAATCTAATAATAATCCCTATATTGATTACTTATGTAATCCAGAAAAGAGGCAGTATTTTGTGATTATTAATAACATATAAAAACATGTATATTGAACTAGAGATGTTTTTTGGTTTACTCTGTGTTCTGGGATGAGGGAGGGGGTCGAAAGAATTGGGAAGGAAGAGAGGGCACAGAAGATGCAGTTGTCCATTCCACTAGAGCATAGCAAGTAATTTTCTTTGTATGAAGTCCAGCTGAATGTTAAGAAAACGAGATGTATTTTATAGTTTTTATGCAATATAAGTTGCCCAGTCTTTAATTAAATAGCTTGATTTACCTGTACTTCTTGTTTTCTTCCTAAAACGTGCTGAATTCAGGTTCCAGCACCTGGGATGTTTCAAAGTTGCACACCTGGGCACACTGCTCCCTCCCCTTAAGGTGAATGTCTGCCAATTATCCACCTTATTAAAATCAGCAGAGCCTTAATAATTAAGCGAACTTATTCTAAAGCCTGTTTTTTTCCCATTGATTTCTATTTGTTCCCTTAATCAATTATTAGCAATAGTGGCAGAGAGATAAAGGCAACCAGCAGCAAAAAGAGAGAAAGATAAATTCATAGAAGACAAAAGAGGTAGATATAAACAAAAATCAAAAAAGAAAGATAAGAGTAAAAAAATGGTGCTAAAGATTGGTGAAGATGACAGAGCCAGTGTGTTTAACTATATTTTCATGCATTAAGATTATCTTTGTGCTTTATAGTTTGGCATCATTGAAGTCTAGTTGTCATGAATGACATCATTGGAAAACTCTGTCATTTTTATGTTTAATTTTCAAAAGCAAATAGGCATCTGAGTATTGTAAATTATTACTTGGCTTGTTTCTGTGAAAAGAGTAGCTAACGTTTATGTTGCACTAACTATATGCCAGTCTAATGACATACTCTGTGTGCATTGTACATTTGATCCTCACAACAACCTATGTGAATGCTCTGTTATTACCCCATTTTACAGTTGAGGAAATTGAGGCAGCCAAACAAACACTGGGGCCCATGTATGGCAAACCTCTATCCCCATCCCACCAACTACTCAGGATGTTTCTGATGCTTCAAATTGCACACAGCATGCTATTGCAGATTTTGTTGTCTGGGTCAAACACCTCGTTTGACACCTACAGAGACTCAGCTTCAAAGAAGGAAAAAAAAAGACTTCCTCCAAGGGGTGTTCAACCTTTTGACGTCTCCCACACTGCAAGAAGAAGAGCTGTCTTGGGCCACACATTAAATATACAAACACTAATAAAAACTGATGAGCCAAAAAAAAAAAAAAAGGTTTTAAGTAAATTTATGAGTTTGCGTTGGGCTGTATTCATAGCCATCCTGGGCTGCAATGCAACCCACAGGCCATGGGTTGGACACCCCTGCAAGGCCTTGCAGAAAACAAATCCAAAGGTTTAACTGAGCTTTCCCCATCTGGAGTTCACTGCTCTCCATCACTGAATTTTGGAGCAGGTCAACAGAACTCTAAACAAAACCTGGACACACTTTAACTTCATATTCAAAACAACATTACTATTGTCCCTCTTTAGCATATAAACTTTCATATTAATTCTCAAAATAATCTGCATGTTGGACCAGAATTTGCTAATATATCTAAAGGTGAAGCAACATTTCAACCTAAGGAGGCTCTTCTTTGGTCAGAACGCACAAATATAATCTATATCCCCATTTCAGGCAAAATTGTTATTTTAAATCTACTTATATATGTAGGTTATAACTAAAACCCTGTCTTTGAAACTATCATCAAATTGTATCTGCTTATGCTAGCAGGAATAATCACCAATTAGAAATAAAACTATGCATCAAACTGTAGAAATACTGAAGTATTATGAGAAATCTAATATCTATAGAGTTCATCCAGCCTGATGAATATCAATTTAAAGACTATAACTTTATGATTGTAAACAGCCAAGACATTTAATTATTTTTTAAAAAATAAAAGTATAAGCAAAATTGCTGTTGATAAATTTACTGCCAGTTTTTCAGTGGTTAAGGAGCTCAATCTCTATTTTTGAATTGGAGCAAAATAATATGCTCATAATTCATCCACTCTATTTTGTGTCTAGAAATTTTACATAAATGTAATATATTTTTCTTCAGTCCAGTTGTCTGATATTATAAAAACTTTCCAAAACTAAGTTTATTAACCTTAAAAAGCAGACCAATGGCTTTAGCCAGAAGGGAGAATGTTACATTTAAAAGGTAAATATTTTCCAATCACATCTAGAAAAACTTATTTGTTGAATTGTCTTTTTATACTGTACATGCTTTACTTAAGGAGTCTTGGCCTTGACATTCATTAGACTTACCTGAAATATTTTGGTTTTGTGCGCTCCAGTTTACTGAAGAAAGCATATTTCTTGCAATGCTTACTCATAAATGCATCTGTTATTCATGGAATTACACTTTAATTAGTGTCACTGGACATAATATTTCCTGATATTAAAACAGTCTTGTAGTTTTACATTTGGAAGTCAGCCTTCTGAATTGCACCTAATAAGTACTTAGGGTACTATTGGCTGATTAGCTACAAAAAGTGCATGCATAATGGTGACCGTAGGTGTTCAAGCTTTGGACACAGGTATTTTTCAATTTTAAAATTATTAAACTATTACTCTTATACATAACTTTTTGCTTCATAGGCTTTCTCAGATTTTGCAGAAGAATGCAAAAATGCTTTGTCGCTCCAAATGGAGAACTCCTTGTTTTAGACTTACAATAATTACCTTTCACTGGTATGTCAGATAGGTGTATTTGAAAAACATAAAAATAACAAATTACCTGTTAGCTCATAAGTCAGCTTTCACCAAAGGATCCAGTACCTATTAAAAGAAATATAAATTAATCTTCCAGTTCACTGACCTCTCGTCATCTAAACTATGTAATATACATAACTTCAACTTGTAGCTCAGTTCAGTTCCACATTGCATTTATTGACCAAGTCTTATGAAACAGTTTCTTTGTTAGGCTCTGGAGACAGAGATAAATAAGGCATGATTCCTGCTCTTGGGGAGCATTAAGTTCATCAGGGGAGACAGATCAATGAGCACATATGCAGATACAGTGTGGGACTACAGTAGAGGTGTATACAACCCTTGCTTAGCCTGAATATGCCATGTGATCTTTTGGAAAGTCTTGTTAAGACTCTATAGATCAGGAATTGGAATACGTTTTTCTATGGAAGGCCAGAGAGTAGATACTTTCAAGTTTGCCAGACACACAATCTCTGTCACAACTACCCCAACTGTCTCATTGCAGCTCAAGGACAGACTTGCAAAATATAAAGCAATGGGAAGGAATAAGCTACCTCTAACCCTCTGCTATAAATAATCAGCAGGTATTAACTGTTAACCTATTTATCCTTCCCATCATCCACACTTTCTTCATTTTTCCTCTATTCTCTCTGTTTTCTTCTCATTCTTTTTTTTATTTTGTATTCTGAGTCAAAGCCAGAATCCATAATTATAGTGATGTAATTATATTAGTCATGCTGATAGCACTGAAAATACTGAGATGCCAGTACTTTGTTTCATATAGAACCATCCATAATGATAGCTAACATTTAAAAATCTTTTTGTATGCATACCATGTTCAATGACAAATTATTAAATTGTTAAAACACTCCAGCATGGTAGGTATCATTTTCCTTTTATATGTAATGAAAGTAGGCCTTACAAAGGGGTAATGATTTGTTCAAGATTATGCAGCAGGCAGAAGACACTCAGTAGTATGCTAACTGTGCTATGTCATAGCCATGACCTTTAAAACATGGCAGCATGCACAGAAAACTCAGCCCCACTTATGGGATCAATAGCTAGGGTGACCAATCAACTCATCCTGGTTTGTCTGGGATTGAGGGATTTCCCCAGAAGACAGGAGACTTTTAGTTCTAAAACTGGGAATATCCTTGGCCAACCAGAATAATTTTGTCACTGTCAATAGCCCAGCTCTGCTTTAAATGCTTCTTAAACTTGGAATCACTTGGAAATCTTGTTAATCATTCAGATTCTGTATAGAGATGGTTGGGGCCTAAGCATCTGCATTCCAAACAAGTGCTCAGGTGATGCTGATGCTCCTCATCTGGGTTTCCACTCCTAATGACCAAGTACCCTTGCCTAAACTCAGTGCTCGCCCAGACCTCATCAATCAAAATCTGCTTTCTGACAAGATTCCCCATGTGATTCACACATTCAAGTTTAAAGAGTTCTGTTCTAGTCCATATTGGATTAGAGTAAGATAGTCTTTACTTGTGCTTATTTTTTCTGGTATATGTGAGCCTATATGTGAGCCTTCCTGAACGCAGCCAGAGTTGTGCTGCTCCTTTCACCAATCTGCATTATTTTACCTTCCTGGGAATCCGGAAGTCTCTGCTCTTACACATTTACCTATTGGCCCATTCTTTATTTTTCTTAGTGCCCAGCAACTTTCTTGAACCCACTTACTTAAGCTTAATGTTGAGTGTTCATTTCTTGGCTATTACTCTATAAAATAAAAGTATCCCATTTGAAAAGACCAGATCACAAAAGGAGGTCTTGAAATTATTTACTTTCAATTCTAAAGCTGTCCGTCAGAACGTAGTCCATAAGTTGGGACAATGGGACAGAGAAAGACTAAGTCAGCCCGGGGAAGAGGGCGGGCCCTGAAACACTCCTACTGAGAAGTGCTGCGGCTTTGGAAGCTGGGTTTACGCTTTCACAACACGTATTGGTCAAACTTACATCTGAGAAAACTACAAGTCACCATTTTAATAGTAAATTGGAAAGGGCTTTTGAAAAAAACATATGTTTGTAAAAATAATTTGGTATATGTGTTTCATTTTAAGTTTAAGAAATCAAAACATTCATTTTTGCTTTGGTTTTAAAGACGTCTTGGGGCTTATTTGGAAATAATATTGCTGCCATAAGGCATCTTCAGAACATTTAAAAATTATGTTGCCTAAGTTAATTTATGAGACGTTCCAACAGCATTTGGCTAAGCACAGGAAACTGAGTTTCCAATACAGCTTGAAATATCTTCTGTGGTTAAAATGTTCAAGGTAATAGCCTTAAATACTTCCTGTTGCTCTGAAAATAAGTCCTGTGCTTCCAGCTTGCTAGGCTCCTGCTCCTTATCACCTCTTATCTCTGTACATTATTGTTCCTGCCTATAATGCCTCGTTCTTTTTTTAAAAAAGTTTTTTTTTTTAAATTACAGTTTACATTCAATACTATTCTCTACTAGTTGCAGATATACAGCATAGTGGTTAGACAATCACATATTTCATAGGTTGGATTCCCCCCCCCTGTATTTCAGGTACCCACCTGGCCCCATACATAGTTATTACAGTATCAGTGACGATATTCCCTATGCTGTAATTTATATCTCTGACTATTATCTAACTATCAGTTTGTATTTCCTAATCCCTTCATTTTTTTCACCAAGCCCCCAATTCTCTCTTCTGTCCACTGTAAGTCTATTCTCTGTGTCTACGAGTCTGTTTCTATTTTGTTTGTAAATATTGTTGTTTAGGCTCCACAAATAAGTGAAATTATATGGTGTTTGTCCTCCTCTGTCTGACATACTTCACTTAGCATAATACCCTCTAGGTCGATCCATGCTGTTTCAAAAGGTAAGATTTCATTCCTTTTTATGACTGAGTAGTACTCCATTGAAAACTATGACATGCACCACTGCTTTTTTTATCCACTTGTCCGTTGCTGGGCACTTGGGTTGCTTCCATAGCTTGGCTATTATAAATAATGCTACAATGAACATGAGGGTACATACAATTTTTCAAAAAGTGTTTTGGATTCTTTCAGATATATTCCCAGAAATGGAATTGCTGGGTCATGAGGCAATTTTGTTTTTAATTTTTCTGAGGAATCCCCACACTGTTTTCCATAGTAGTCACACTAATCTGCATTCCCGCCAACAACACATTACATCTGATAAGGTGTTAATATCCAAAATTTATAGAGAACTCAGACAACTACATACCATCAAAACAACCCAATTAAAAGGTGGGCTGAAGACCTGAATTAACACTTCTCTAAAAAAGAAATACAGGTGGCCAACAGACATATGAAAAGTTGTTCAACATCACTCAATCAGCAGAGAGATGCAAATTAAAGCCACAATGAGATACCATTTCACACCTGCTAGAATGGCTATCATCAATCAATCAATAAACGAGTGTAGGTGAAGATGTGGAGAAAAAGGTGTGCTGTGCCCTGTCCTTTGATTAGGCCTGTTTGAGACCTGAAGCTCTTTAAGGCCTACCTAAAATCCCCCAGTACTGTGGAGCTTGCCGAGAGGATGCCAGCCATCCTGACAGTTGCTTCCTCTGCCATCTGGTACTTTCACCTCTGCCACAACCTCTGATGCCTCGTTTAGGAGGGTGAGTGGTCTTTCCTTATTTCCTTATTGTTTGTCATGAGTAATTCTCGTATCCATGAATGGATCAGGCTTTTCTGATTGCAGGAACTGTGTCTTTTATATCTCCGAGTCTTACCAAACCCAGAACTGGACGCATAGTAGATGTGTGATAAATACTTGTTAAATGGTTCATTTGATTTGAACGTTATTTAAAGTCAAGTACATCATTGTGTTGCCTTTATGTGGAATGTTGTTTACCCTGGGGCTTTTTAAATCTATTTAAACTTGCTGGTAAATATAGCTGGTGGAAGGCATCTTTGTTTATCTGTTTTTGCTTTTTTCTGATAGAGCATAGTTCATTGTGGCTGAGAGTTTGAGGTAGAAGGAAAGCAGAGACCAGAGCCATTTCATATCCTTGCTAAGTGTATAGGGCCCTTGGGGCTTTTAACAGGCACCTCTAAATCGGTTCAACAGATATTTCACTAAATGATGGGATGTAGTTTCTGAAATATTGAAAAGTTTCTTTGTCAAGTTGTTATTACTGTTTGCATTTACCTTCAGCAAAGCACAAAGCATATTTGGACATATTTTTATTAAGCCTTTACTTTTTGGGTTCTGTGAGCATATGGCTTACGCATTCTTATGTGCATATAGCTTTGTGAGGATAACAGTTTCTTACATGATTCAATTTTACTTTTAACACAATTCATTTCATCAGTGTAAAATTTCTATATTAATTTATTTGTAATTGGTGAAAGATGTTTTAACTTTATACACAACCCATTATCTTGGAAGGAAAATTGGATTCCCAAGATAAATAATCTATGAACACAAATTAAGTATTCTATGATCCTTCTTCACTCTTCAAATCATATATTTACCCAGTTAATTTCTTGTACAGGGCATAAAATCCTACCATAGGGTAGAGAAAATGATAGGATGAGGTAGGTAACCTTTTGCATGGCTAGTTAAATTTAGATGAACTTACAAGCTAACCAGGGTCAAATTGAGAGTTAAAAGTAGGCTGTCTTAGACCAGAAAAGGCTGGGAGAGGTGAAGAGCTAAAAATAGCTTTACCTACTAAGTTGAACAGAACATGTGAAGTGGACTTAAATGTGGAAAAATCCCGAGGAAGAACAGCTATGCAAGCTGCCTAAAGGCAGCCGAATAGAGTGAGGGAGATGGAGAAAGAAGTATGGTGTGACTATCCAGCGCATTCATTGATGGGGCCGAGAAACGGTATCCAGCTTCTCCTCATGACCAAGGTTCCTGGGGCTACAGACTTAGGGTGTCTGAGATGAGATTTGAGATACTTTATTTTGAAAACACTCACCCAATAGATTCAGATCAACAAATAAGCTTGGGAAGTACCGACTTCTCAGACTTCAGGAGGCCTGGCTCCAGGCCTATTTTGGAACCAGACAGGTTTCTTAGATTGACTAAAGAAAACCAGGAAGGCTCTCAATATACCTCTGTCCCAATAAAAAAACAGACTTCTCATAGTGGTGGTAGCTTTGTGTTCCACTTTGCGGAGTTTGGCCTTTCTCCTGTTGGTGAAGGAAAGTCCCAATCTAGGCTGGGCTTTCAAACTAGGATCTCTTCTAGTCCTGTGCCTGCTTAAGCCACTGCTAATTGTAAAAGGTTACTACCAAATTATACTCTTATATTAAGTGGAGTACTCCCAGATCAGTAAAACCTGCTATAAGGAAGATTTCTTTTTGTTGTTGTTTTAGAAAAATGTCCTATGTTTATTTTATGCATGTATTTAAGTATTTTGTGAAAAAAGTGAGACCAAATGCAACAATTTATGGTATTCTACTAATACATAAAATCAATCTGATGATGAACAGATACCAATGCTACATTGTGCCTTTCTAGACCAGTAGTTTCAAATTTTAGCTGCTTCAAAACCACCTGGAGAGCTTATTAAAACCCAGTTTACTGGGCCTCACTCCTGGAGTTTCTGATTCATACTTGGGTAGGCAAAGAATTTTTATTCCTAAAAAATTCTCAGGTGATTCTGATGTTGCTGCTCCAAAATCATCCTCTGAGCAACCCTGTCTTAGAGGGTAGAGTGAGGAAAAGGAGAGAACACTCTTCACTGGTGTTTGTCAAACTTAGTTGATTTAGTATTTAGTTTTTGTGAGAGTATTGCCCATAGAATAAAAACTCAATGTATATTCATTATATGTATATACACATGTATTTAAAAGTTTTCTATTGAGAAAAAATAATTATATTTTATAACAAATTTATGAACTCATAATTTTTCTAAACCACTATTTGTTATCAAATTTAGTGTTAAAAACTTTAATCACAAAAATTATGTTTTGTTGGTTTGTTTTGAATGATTACATTCACAAATAGATGTGAAATGAGATTATCCAAAAGTAGCTAGGTGTTGCAAAACTTATTTAAATTAGAAGTACTTTTAACTTAAAATTCTATTTTGTTAAATCTAAATAAATAATTCATACTGGCAATAAAGATACTAGCAAAATTATAATTTTGGAATACTTAATTGCAGGAAAATTTACTATATATTATACCATTACACTGTCACAACACTTAGTACTTCTGACCTCTTAGGAGTTTGTAATAGACTTATCATCATAGACTATTTTCTTAAAAAAATTGTAAATATGAACTTTTTAAATTCAGAGAATAATAGAATAAATCAAAGGAACAAGGGCTATTTACTAGTACACACATGAAAAGATTAAGAATTCTTATTTACTTCTGGACTAATGGTCAGTAACATGAATTTATATTATTTTTTAAAGTATGATTTCCATTTTATAAACAAAGGACAAACATATGGATTTGTCCCACCACTTTCCCCATTGCTCTCCCCTGCCCCCTCCACCTGCTCCCACAGTCAGTCCCCACCTCATTGTCTGTGCCCATGAGTCCTCTATGCATGTTCCTTGACTTGCACCGTTCCCTTCTTTTCCCATCATTCCCCTTCCCACTCCCATCTGATCACTGTCAGTTTGTTCTTTGTTGATTTACTACATCACACTCTCATTCTTCCTGGAACCGACTTTTCCCCTTTGATGAACAGAGACCCCTTAAGAAATGTCATGTTTATATTGACCCTATTCTCTTGGTGAGAGGGATGGACTCAAAGGTGGACTTCTAACATAACTTTACAGATTCAACCACTAGAGAGAACCTAATTCTGATTATCCCAAGTTTCATAGCCTGAGGAATTTCCTCACCAGCACAATTAATTGGCCAGTGGAGAGCTCCCCATAAAAAAACTCAGGTACTCTTAAAAAGTCTGTTTTTTGTTGACTATAGAGAAATTTAATGTGTAGATGAAAAGAATAAGGTCAATATCAAGGTGTGCAGAGAAGGGGTTTGAGAATCTTGATGGTATTCAGGTTTGTAGCTCTAACTGTACCTGAGGCCTTGGTACATTTTGGCTTATAGATTGGCTTCATTGTTCATTGAGATACTACAGTATTCTTCTAAAGGTTTTTCTATTTTGTTTTAACCAGTCTGAGCTGGGTTGCTGCTAGTTGTAGACAAGAAAGCCCTAACTAATATAGGGGGACAGCAGAAGTCCTGTGGTATGTGTGCCAGGAGAAAGTGGTCTCCCCACTTGGAGCACGATGCTAAGTTGTGTTCCTCCCACATCTTCCCAGAGGACTACATTGTTTGTAGTCTAAAACTATGCTGTGTGAATCAATGTGTTCATCAAGGATTATTTTAATTAAGTAATATTAAAACTAGAAATCGTAAGTTAAAAGCTGGAAAAAAAAGCTATCACTATCACAGTCAATATGAAGGTTATTTGCTACATTATAAAAGACTATTCCTTAAAAAAAAAGACCTAGAACAAGAATATATAGAAATGACTGTAAGATTAATGAATGTAATATTCCTGGAACATACTGAATGTGTCCAAGCATGAATACTTATATAGGAGATGATGGAGAGAGTGTGGCTAATATGCTTTGAGACATTGTGAGTTAATTCAGAAATAAAATATTTATCCTGAATAAACATTTTATATAGTCACAGTCTTCAATAAGCTATTTTTTATTCATAGTAAGGTGTTATGGCTGTTATCCTTTTATCCTTCTAGAATAGATTGGGGAACCTCAGGCCTTGAGCCAAATCTTGCCCACTGGAGCAAAGCCATGCCCATTCGTTTACTATTTTCCATGGCTGCTTTCACGCCATGATGGCAGAGTTGAGTAGTTGTGACAGAGGACATGTACCCTGCCAAACCTCAAATATACTATCTGGCTTTTTGGGAAGAAAAAATGTCCACTACCTGTTCTAAAAACTCTTTTCCTGTTTCATGTGAGAAAATTGATTTTGATCTAAATATTTTTGAAATATGTTCAACTTTTCAGGAACAAAACCACTGCATAAATTTAAAAACAAAAGCACACATTTTTATATTCTTTTTATTCAGTATTATCCTGTGTGTACAAATTTATTTGATGGATTAATTAATAAATTTCTTAATTTGTGTGATGTAATTTCTCCTGATTAAGTCTTCCATTTGGGAAAAATATTTCTTAGAATGGGAACCACATTCATGAATATTTTTTTTTAACTTTAAAGTTACCTCAGAATTGGCCCTTCTTCTTTAAACTCTTCTGGCTGTGTAGCTCTCTGGGACTACCAAAGAGGGTTTTTGCTAAACACCCTCCTCTTGCCTATACTGATTTCCACTCCCAGTTTTGATCAGTCTGGAAAGCCAACCTAATATTAAGAATTTCCCATGAGCTAGAGGCATCACAGGGGTTAGGCCTTGATCCCATTATATTGAAGGTTCATTCAGCTCTAGGTGCACACTCTAAGAAAACTGTATCAGAAACCAAGTTAAAAATCTCACCTCTGTCATTTACCAGAGTGCTGTTAGGTAAGTTATTTAATTTTTACAACAGCCCCCTAGACTCTGAAATATATAGATGCACAGGTGGATAATAGTGGTCTTGCTGCTGCTCACACATGACTCTCACCTCTTAGTTTCTGATCACGATGTCTGTTCTGTGTGGGATGCATTCTCCTGGATACATATGTAGTTCATTCTCATGTTCTTGATACCTTCTCTGGCAACTTCATTGAAAATTGTACAAACCCTCACAGTAAACACCCTCTCTATTTAGTGTTCCTATTTATTTTTCTTTAGCACTTTCCATCATCTGACATCAAATAGATTGTACTACTCCATTTTATTTTCTACTAGAAATTAGCATTTTTGACTTCACAAAAGTTTGATTACTTTGTTTTGTGATGTATTACTAGTACATAGAATGGAAATTTCTCATAAAATATAGGTCAAACAAATGAATAAATGGCATAAACCATTTGGAAATAGTATGTCATTCATTTGGAAAGGATGTAGATGGTACACATTAAATGTGTTTTCATTATAAAATAACAGATTTCTATATCAGTTCATTGCAAATATTTATAAGATAACTGCTTTCCACCCCCAGAATTAGAATCATTTATCTACTATTAGAGTAGCTCATTGGCATAAAGGTAGCCATCATCTGTTATTCCCCAGATTTTGGGTTTAAATCCTGACTCCAAACATGTATGTTTTTAGGGCACTGAAATTTTTTAAAATTTAATTTAATTTTTAAAAGATTTCACTTATTAATTTATTTTTAGAGACGGGAGGGGAGGGAGAAAGAGAAGGAGAGAAACATCAATGTTTGGTTGCCTCTGGCTTGCCCCCTACTGGAGACCTGGCCTGAAACCCAGGCATGTGCTCTAGACTGCAACCAGAGACCCTTTGATTCACAGGCTGGCACTCAGTCCACTGAGCCACACCAGCCAGATCCGAAATCTTTTAAAATTAGATTTAAAAGTCATGCTACTTACAGTAATGGAAATACAATACTCATTTTACACATTCATTTTCCCTCCCTCCGATAATCTTGTTGCTTCCCTACTAGCCTCTTCACTTTCGTAAGGGCCCTGGATTTCTTGCATTCTTCATATGGCTTAGGAATGCTACCTTTAGGATTTCAAAGACATATGTTTATTCAAACAAAATTAGTAATGTGCATATTAAGAACATGAAGAAAGAAACACTGTGTTTAATTATAAATATATTGATTGTATATCATCATATGGGAGTACAGATTTATACAGGTCATAATTTCACCCAAAAAAAAATCAAATTTAAATATCCTATCATTGTGTTCTGAGACAAGACTTAAAAACACACCATTTGGTGAACTTAACACTTCATATCATGTTGAGCTTCACTGTTTACTTTGTGAAATGAAACCATGACAACAACATTTAAAGGCATTTGTCCAGACTTTCCTATTAGTCAATGTATATGTGTGCAAGCATTTTTGAAAAGCTCTTTAAAGAACATGGGAAGCATATTCCAAGTGCAACTGCTTGAACATCAGGAAGAAGCCTCTCTTGCCCTTGGCGTGTGCATTAAGCAGCCGCTGCCTGAGCGGTCACTCTCACGGCCCACTTAGTGCATTTTTTGTTATCTTCTTTGTCTGAGACCTGATAAAGCATAAAAGTGCTTAATTTTAGGAAGCACTTATGGTGATATCTATTCCTGACAGCTTAGGCACCGAGAAATGTTTGTGCCTGTCCCTGCTTTACCGAAATCATAAAGTACGACGTGTTTCAGGAAACAGGAGAAGGAGAATAATGGATCACTTAGTTGCACCATGGCAGTTAAACGTGAGTTTAGACCTAAATTTCCAAATGTTCTGGTAACATATGCTAAACTCTAATTTTGCTAATTAAATAGAGTGGTTAAGTTCTTTTTTTTTTTTTAAGAAAAGCTTATTTATATTACTACAATAAAATTAATACCTTATCAAGTATTTTGGTGGTAAAAATGTATAAAACCATGTTTTATAAGAGTTAAAGTCTTTTAAAGCTATTTCAATACCACATAGCAATGATAACATTTAAAAGGCTTCCCATTAATCATATATTAATTTTAGTTTTTAGTTTCATTAGCATGTTTGCTGATAGTTAGTCTTCTAATTTTTTTGAGAGAAGGGGATTTTTCTTTACATTATAAGTTTTTCCTAATTAAGAGCAACAAGTATAAAGGACACATGGACAAAAACTAAGGGGGGTGGAAATGGGAGGGAAGTGGGGAGGGCTGGGGCGGTGGGCTGGGATGGGAGTAAAAGATAGAAAACTGTACAAGAATAATTAGAATAAAGTTTTTAAAAAAGAATTTATCTACACTTGGAAGGAGGAGGGACTGCTAGTATGAATTATGTAAATTTCTTATTTAATATCTATCTTCCCCACTAGAGAAGGGCCTCTTTGGTTTGGTTTGGTTTTTTACTGCTTTATCTCCAATGTCTCATATTGTGCTTTGGTTATATTAATAATTAGAGTTCACTAATTATTAGGTTAAAATATTCTTTAATTCTGTAAAAAATTTATATTTTTATAATTTTAATTTATAAAATACTCATGTGGGCAATTAAAGAAGAATCTCATTAACTTTATATTGACTATCACAAAAGACATAAATATTCAGGAATTTTATCCATCAGATAAATTTATCCATCAGATGAATTTTATCCATCAGATAAATTTATAAAGTTGGCACTTCCAATGTAATATTTTAGGATTAGGTACTGAAGCATAGGGCAGGAAGCCAAATAACAATAACTTCAACAAAATAGAAATTTTGCTATTACTGAAAGAAGCACAGAGGTAAGCAGAGAGGCAAGAGCTGATGTGATGATCCATCTGTCCTGTTGTGTCACTGTACTTCTTACATGGCCTCTACTCTAGGTCAAGGTCATTGCTTGAGCTTCAGCCATCATGTTGAAATTATTCTGCTGGGAGAAAGGAGGTTAAGGTCACAACCCCTCCCTTTACAGATACTTCTCAGGAACCATATCTTACACTTCTGTTTCTAGCTCACAGGGCAGAAGTTAGTCATATGGCCACAGTTTGATGCAAGGTAGACTGGTAGCTATAGCCTTCTTTCCTGGTGGCTATGTGCCAAGCTAAAAATGAGGGGCTCTCCATTACTAATAAAATGGAGGAGAATGGGTGTGGGACAGCCAGTAGTCTCTGTCATACTCAACAAATCCAACAATGAATCAATTCATTGTGTAGTAGAAACCTTAATAGAAAGAATTAACTAATTTTTCTCCTTATGACACAGCAGTTAAAGTCAAAGTAAACCACAAGTAAAATGGACCACCCACAATAAGAGCTCTCAATTCTATTGTCTAAATATCTCAGGGATCTTAATGCTTCTTTCAATTGCCATTGACTCCAACAGCTTTCACCTAGGCCACTGCGATAGCTTCCTCCCAATCAGTGTCCCTGTCTGTCTAGTCTTTCGCACTGCAATCTGCACCTTTTATTGATTCCCGGTACCCCAAAGATGATGTCTAAGATTCAAACACGGCTTCTGAACTCCTGTGCGGGCCTCTTCATCTTCTGCCGTCTTCATCGTGTTCCGTGTGCTTCAGTCATTTTAGCTTTTCCTCAGTTCCCTTATTGTTTAGTGGTCTCTTTTGAAGTCTTCAGTGTTGTACCCATTTTCCCCACTGCCAGGATTATTCATATCTATTATTTTTACCTAGGCAATGACTCATTCTTTGAAGCTCAGCTTAACAATTGTGTTCCTGTGGAAACCATCTTTAGCTCATTTGTATTAGTGCAGCAAATTCCCTGTACTTATTTTCTTGTTCTTTTTTTTTAAAATTATCAGTCTCATTTAAACTTTTTTGTTTAATATCTGTCTTCCCCAGTAAAGTAGGTCCTCTTTCATTTTTGTTTTGTTTTTACTGCTTTATGTCCAATGTATAATATTGTGCCTGGGATATGTTAATAGTAATCACTAATTATTAGATTAAAAATATTCTTTAGTTCTCTAAGAAAGCTACTCATAAGTTTACTTTAGGGAATAAGTAGTATAAATAGTAGGTAGAAAATAGACAGGGGGAGGTTAAGAATAGTATAGGAAGTGTAGAAGCCAAAGAACTTATATGTAGGACCCATGGACATGAACTAAGGTGGGTGGTGCAAGTGGGAGGGTGTGCACAGCATGGAGGGAAATATAGGGAGAGAATGGGACTACTGTAATAGCATAATTAATAAAAGTATTAAAAATAAAAAATATAAATAAAACATTTTAGTGAATATTCTGTATACTCCTTAATTCATTATCATTGTACATTGCTTTTCCAGACTCTAGCATGATTTTTTTGTCTTAGAGTTGTGCTTTATGACTATTTAATTAAAAAATATAATTACAAAACTTTTAAAAATTTTAACTAAAAATAATTACTTTTTCTTCATAGCAGGCATGGTGCTATGAGCTGGACATAGACTAGCGAAGAAAATAGGCCTTGATCTCATCCTCATGGAGCTTTTATTCTAGAATAAATTATATGTCTAACAACAGGGATCATTAACAGAATATGGTACCTCTATGTAATAAAATATTCTGTGGCTCGTTAAAAATGTGGCAGATACATAATCTGTAGGCATGGAAAGATGTGTTGCTAAGTTGGAAAAATAAGATTACAAAACAACATGCACTACAAGATTCTAGTTCTGTGTATGGGAATCTGGAAAGATTAAGATTACAATAGAGTGGTTTTCTCTGAGATATTGTTAAAAGTGGTTATCTCTAAGGGTTCCTTTGTCTTTCTGAAATTGCTCTATCTTGGAAAATATGAAAATTAAAGAAACTTCATAAAAGAAAGAGAATTTTTAGCATTATTGGACTATTGTTTTTTGATAATTAAATACTACATTTGATCTGGAAAAGTCAAATAGCTATTTTATATGAATGCCCATGAATTATAATGCAGTTCTATATGTTACACAGAGCATTTAAGTTGAAGAAGTATCACAACTACTCACCTCATAGAATGGATGTGGCAGAAATAATAGTTGAATGTTTTTATTAGTTCAGTAACATTAATTTCCATAAACACATAACTTACATCCTAGGTCCTGTGGAACTGATTTGTGGCACAGTGGGATTTACTAAGTAAAATAGCTGGCCCCTGTTTCCTGAGTATCTGTTGTGTTGTAAGCATCAAACTAAATATGGATGCATTCTGTTGCTAATTCTCACAGCTCTCCTGCAAGGCAGATGCAGGTATGTTGCCCAAGGTCACTCACTAAGTGTCAGACCAGGGATTTGTCTCTGCCCAGCCAATTCTGGCACCGATTGTGGATGTCATTTAGAGCAGGGAAGGTATGAGATTCTATACGTACGAGAAATCCTCCTTCATGGAACCTTATTACATTGACAATGTGTCCTAGTTTATCCTCTGAAGTTCTCAGGAGTCAGCAGACCTACTTTTGAGTGATTGGTAACCTATGTTTTTCTGAAAATACTCTCAGCTAAATAAAATGATTTCAAATCCCAGAATGAGGACTCAAATAAGAATAAAAATATACCAGTCTCTTCCTGGAATAATTTTATCTTTTAATGTTTTTTTTTCCTCCACCTTGGGTTATATCCAAGTATCACTAAATAATATCTCCAACTGCTTTTCTTCTATGGTAGTAAAGCACTTTTCTACTGAATTCTCTGCTTCAGAGTAAAAAACAAAATTAGTTTAGAGCATTTGCTATCCCCTTCTCTCTCCTCTGGGCAGTTCTTGAGACACATGTGCATTGCTTAGGTGTCATAGCTTTTGCTATTAAACAGCTCCTGAAGTTCATTACTGCAGAAAATCAGAGTGGCAAGTATATGAAAGGTGGTCCTGCAACACCGTCCCTCACTTGGTTAGAGTCTCATAAAACCTGTCAGAAATGATACCCACTTCCAGTGCAGTCATACCACCTTTTGGATAAGAGGTCTCCATGTTTACATTAAAAAAATCTATCTTTCTAAATACTGACTCAAGCTTTTCTTTGCGTAGCAATATCTCCATTTGCAGTAAAGATATACAGGGAGGAATCTTCCATGTTCACAGATCTTATATCAGTGTCAAAATTAGTGTATAAAACGTCCATCAAATATACACACAAGGTGAGCTAGGCATGTCTTTTACAAAGTCTTGTATATGTGGGATTTTACTAGTTTTTTTCAAACACCCTTGGAAATAAGCAAATTGACAGGTGCCAGGCCATTTTTTCATAAACAAAATACAAAAAGAAACAGGATGTGGCCTACAGATTCTCTTAGTATATCAGTCTAGAGGTTTGTGTTCTTAATTTTTGAATTACACTAGAGATGTTTATAAATAGCAGAAATACTTATATTTGTTTTCAGCCATGTTTTCATTCATAATAAGCTGTTCATAAACAAATGTGAAATATTTATCGGTTGATGATATCAAAAATGGAGAGCTAAATCAGCTCAGCTGTGGTTATACCCAGCTCACTAAGTACACAAATAAATTAATGATTCTAAAAGTAATTTATCAACTGCAGTATATTTTTACTACCATAGCTTGCATGGCATTCAGCTTATTAAATGTGACAGGTATCATATTGCTGTGTGGTCTTTTCTAAATGTAAGATAACTGATTGCTCATATTTAAGAGCCATGACACTTCAAAAGAACATAATAAATGAACACAGAGCCTCCATTCCAGATAATGTGCCAATCAATGTTTCATAACCATTGGTATAGTTAGACTTACATAGAAAAATAATAACGTAAATGCTAGTCCCTGAAACTGTAGAATCCTCATGGAGGTTTATCTCTTTTGACAAGTGTTCATATCAAAGAATTTAACTTCTTTTTTTTGCCAATTTATCATGTTGAAGAAGGCAGTTTCCTTATTCCCTCTGTATTTTGTGAAATATCACAGTTCAATGTACCATCATACTCTCAATCATTGCTGGTGATCACTATTACTGAATGACATAATATCATATAACTCCTGCTGTTGTGATTTATACCCTTAAAATAATGTTTACATAAACTATGTCGCCTACACTGCTATTTATTGAACTGCACTGCATGGCCTGTCAAAGGTGTTCCTGTAAAAGAACCCTACCCGTCATCGTTGTTGCATGTACAGAACTTAGCCCAGCATCTACCTTGCACATGGTAGATGGTCAATGTATTGAATGAATTAGTCATTTTGTTTTTGGTTGTCAAGAACTGTGTGTTCATTTCACTACTCATAGCACAACTACAAATATATAAAGTTTTTTGTTGTTTCATTGCTCAAAAGCTTGAGGTAGGCATGGCTTTGGCAGATTGTAATCAGTAATGTGGTATGAAACATTGACCATGCACTTGTCCTTGTTCCCAGGAAACTAATTGAACCATTAAGTTATAGCCATTAGAAAACTGACAAAATGGTATAAACCTAAGTTATGAGCTTACTTAACAATGATCTAATTTCAATTCTCTTGCCATTTTCAGCTCCTTTTCTCCTTTCCTTCCCCTCAGGAACTCTGTGAAGCAGTCGCAAAGCTAACTACATCCTACTTAAAACTGACATTAATCTGAGCTCCCTGTATGTATACGAGTGGAAATACTTGAGTCTTTTCTGCTGTATCAAATATTACTCAGTATATACATAAATGTCTTTTTCTTTCTTTTTTAAATCTTCACCCGAGGATATGTTTATTGATTTTTTAGAGAGAGAGGAAGGAGGATGAGGGAGGGAGCAAGGGAAGAAAGGAGGGGATAGAGAGGAAGAGAGAGAGAGAGGCATTAATTAATTGTCTTTCACAGGCACCCCAACTGGGGATCAAATTCGCAACCTAGGTATGCCTTGACCAGGAATCAAACCCATAACCTTTTGGGGTATGGGACTATGCTCCAATCAACCAAGCTACTTAGCCAGGGCCAAATGTCTTTTTCTTTTCTTTTCTTTTCTTTTCTTTTCTTTTCTTTTCTTCCTTTCCTTTCCTTTCCTTTTTCCTTCCTTCCTTCCTTCCTTCCTTCCTTCCTTCCTTCCTTCCTTCCTTCCTTCTTCCTTACTCTTTCCTTCCTCCCTTCCTTCCTTTTTAAAAGATTATTTATTTATTTATTTATTTATTTATTTATTTATTTATTTTAGAGAGAGGGGAAAGGAGGGAGAAAGAGAGGGAGAGAAATATCAATGTGCGGTTGCCTCTTGAGTGCCCCCTACTGGGGACTTGGCCACAACCCAGGCATGTGCCCTGACTGGGAATCAAACCTACAACCTTTGGTTCATAGGCCAACACTCAATCCAGTGAGCCACACCAGCCATGGCAACACATGTCTTTTTCTTATGTGGCTTCAATTAGATGCCTCTAAAATTTATATGCTTAGTAAACACCTTTAGTGTCAGCCAGGGATATCCATAGGTAAGAACTTTAAACTAAACCAGTGAAAATCTGGAGCTTGTTTTTCAGACCAGAAAATATATGACCTCTGTGAGAGAAGGGACCAGAACTTTTCTATATCTTGTTTGAATCCCAGACCTCATCACAGCCTATTACACATAATTAGCACTCGTTGAACAATTAACTAATTAATTAATTTTGGAAGTTCACAGGATGTATTAAGGCATGCATGATATTCAGAGACCACTTTCTGCCATGGGGCCATGCATCAGTATTACTACATTCCCAAAGTTATGATTTGTGTCACTAGTAATACATGAAGGATTGCTAGGCCTTGGTTCCTGTTGGTTTTAAGGAAAATCTAGATGTTACTTCTCAAGTGTTCAATAGTAATGTTGTTTATAATCAGATTTGTGAAGAATTTTCATACATGAAAAGAATGTTTAATCTTTATGTCAGCTTAACCTATTGCAGTTAACTACACGTGAAAGTATGCCATTCTCTAGATTTGCTTTTTCTCTCCAAAAAATTCCAATATTTTTCCCCTGATGACTTGATCCCATTTATGGAACTACTATTCTACACATCTCCAGGCTGAAACCCATAATTTAGGCACCATCATTGTTTAGGCAATTAAAAGTTCATCCCTGAACTATTCCATATTGTAGTATGTCCTAAGGGGCATTCCTTGTTTTAAGTTTATCTCTGTAACCAGACAGACTGTGCCTAACTGCTATATACTATCTCAAAATATCACTTTGCTTCTGCCACTCCCCAGTTCACAAGTCTCCAAAGGCTCTTCTTCAGTTCCTCAGGCTGCTTGGCCAAACTGCCTGCACTTATAATCGATTATAAGGGGCCCTGATTTCTCTTTTCTGTCTGTCTCCCACACTACCTCTCTCTACATCCCCTCTGCCTCTGAAGTTCCCAACTAAGGCTGTCTACCCTCAGCAATATTTTCACCTCCTGGCAGTGTAGTTTTCAAAAGCATATTGGGTAATATAATGCAGTTTGTCTTTGGGGAGAAAATAGTATCATTGCAGAGTACTGACTACGGAACATAAAACTTTACAAAAGTTTCATGGCTTGTAGGAATAAACAGAAGAGTGGCAGATAAACTCTCCTACAGTTTTGTAATTATCATTGGGAGCATGGTATGCCAGAATCTCCAGCTAATGCAAAAAAAAATTAATTTTTAAAAGGAACAAAATAGGGAGCAGTCTCTTCAGTGGACATAGTCAGTCCGTTCATTCATTCCTCCCTCCACAAGACTGTGAACATCCGGGGAGCAGGGGCCTTGTGTCCTTTGTTAAACAGTTTTCCCAGTGTCTGGTGCAAAATACATGTCTTCATTAAATCCTTTAATAAACAAGTATTTGATGAACTAACACAGTGCATAGAACTATGCTACATCTTGTGTATGCAAAGATAAAAAGGACACAACTCTGATCCTCAAATAGCTAACAAGGTATTAGGGATGAAGAGCATGGTACGAATAATTAAAAATCAATGTCGGTGCTGTAATAAGGATATGTACAGAATTCACTGGCCTCACAGCTTTTCCTGTCAAGTATTTTATATTGAACTTGTGGAGAAACAAAACCGCCCTCTCTCTTCACATAATCTAACTCCTATTTGCAATCTGCAGAGTCTCTCACTTATCCACACAACTGCTTTGTGTGGCTTCTTACATGTTGCATTGTTCTTTAATGGGGATAGGCAGGAGGGGAATATTTATATTTCTGTACATTTCATTTTTAAGTTTAAGTTATAAATTTATTGAGAGAAACTATTGGTCACAGTTTTTTTTTGTTTATTTGTTTTTTTTTTGTATATCTGGAGACATGTTGAAGAGAACCTTGCTCATAATAGGTGTTTGATTATTGTTTTCTAATTGATATGTTAAATGCAGTAAAATTACATAGATTGCAAAATAGTAAGGGTTGCATTTAAAGAACATGGGTATTATAAGTGTACTAATAAATACTTTGTAACTAAAGTGGAATTATCCTGTATTGGGGGCTACAAATTGTAAAAGAGACATTTTAAGAGCCTTAATAATCTACTTGATTATAGGGTAATTACAAGGTTATCTAATTTTGTCTCAGATTACAAACCTACAGTGTAGCATATGCTGTACTACCAGTGTCTTCTTAAATGTGTCTCTCATGCAAGTCCATAATATTTGGACAGTTAGAATGGTGCAGTTAAAAGTAATAAATATAACTGCTTTCCTAAAACCATGGCTAGTTAACTTGTCAATAAGGCCAGAGTCAAGATGTTAACACCCATTACCTTGTATTCCATTTCTGGTCAGAGACTAAATATCAAATTCTATCCTGGTGACTCTTGAAGGCATCCTTTGGCTGAGGGAGATTGTCTGGAAATATACTGATGGATCAGCCAAAATCAATCTGACTAGAGAAAAGCAGCTTAAAGCACATATTCCACTAGCATCATCTTAAAAGATCCGTTTACCCATTCATTCAAATTTGTGGAGTGCCTACCTTGGATCCAGCCCTCTGCTACACTGTGGGGATGTAAAGATGAGTGTGACACTATATCTCCTCTGGAAGAGTGCTCAGATTTATTTTAAGGACCTTGTCTCAGTTTGTTCAGGCTGTTATAACAGAGTACCACAGTCTGGGTAGCATGTAAACAACAGACATTTATTTCTTACGGTCCTGGATGCTAGAAGTCTGAGATCAGGGAGCCGGCATGGCTGGAAGAAAGCTCTCTTCTTGGTTGCAGGTTTCTTGTTGAAACCTCATATGGTAGAAAGGGCTGGGAGGCTTTGTGGGGTCCCTTTTAAGAGCATGAACCCCATTCATGAGGGATGCATTTCAGAGCCTAATCACCTCTCAGAGGCTCCACACTCTATTGCTAGACCATTGGGCATTAGGGTTCAACATATGAATTGGTGGGGGCAGGGGGCACAAACTTTCAGACCACAGCAGACATCAAATTTCCTACAGTAGGTTGTTTTGGTAGGAGGATTGTGAAATCTTCTTTGTTTAGTTGGTTGAAAGATATTTAAATTGAAGCCACATTTTTTACCTAGAAGTCTTTTAATACATTTTTCCTTTATCAGAATATTTTCTTAGATCTTAAATAAACATTAAATAAATAAACATTTAATTTTTAGATAAATATTCTATTTTCTGAAGTATTTGAGAAGGCTGGCAATAATAAGACCAATTTGCTAGTATCTAGAAACAAGTAGAATATTTTACTATATGCTCACAATGGATATTCAAAAAAGAACAAAAATAATCAACAGAAGCCCTGGCTGGTATAGCTCAGGGGATTGAGTATGGGCTGAGAACCAAAGGGTCACCATTTTGATTCCCAGTCAGGGCACATGCCGGGGTTGCAGGCCAGGTCCCCAGTAGGGGGCCATGTGAGAGGCAACCACACATTGATGTTTCTCTCCCTCTCTTTCTCCCTCCCTTCTCCTCTCTCTAAAAATAAATAAAATCTTTAAAAAAAAATCAGCAGAAGTATTTTTTTTAATTCTGTCCATTTATAAAATATCAGTCTGGGTTCTAGGAAAATATAAACTGCAAGTATAGTTTTCCAACTTTAAGAAGCATTCAAAGTCATAAAGTTATATCCATTCAGAATAAACCATATGTATGCACAAAACATGAAATTTTTAAAATTTCAAACATATTAGTCTTTTCCTAATTATAATACAGGCATATTTAAATTCATGCTTCATTGCTTCTGAAAATTATTTTGGTGCCTTACAAATATCATTTATCTACTAATAGAAAAACTACTTGAAAAGAAAGAAAAGAAACTTCATATTATTTCTGTGATTGAGAAACTAATGCATGCAGACCTTCCTGTTAGCCATGAGAAAATAAGAAACATCAGTGACTACAGAGCTTTCATTATCAGAAAGTAAAATATTTACCAATTTCTTAGCTTTTCCTGGCAGAAGATCCTAAAATACTTAGTTCTTATCATGCAGAAATGTTGAATGAAAATAGTCATTGTACACTAAAATAAGCTTATAGCAAATGTATTTCTTCCTTGACATCAGTAATAAAAATGGAAAGCTTCATATTAGGATGCAAGATAACAAATGTAATTTCACCAGAGACCAAGCTACTGTGGACAGACTAAGGCACTTTCTGGTACTGTACCTCTATTGAGAAACATAACTGAAACTTCTTAGATGTGCATTTGGGTTCCATATCCCTTTCTACTTTTCCTAAATGTAATTATCTCAGCCAGTTCATTGATAGAGGCTAGTGATAAAATATAGTTACATAAGGTTTACATTATAATGGCACAGTTTGATGGCTATAAAATTCTGTGGGACTATGAGATAACAGTTGAAAGATTCTTACATGTCAGAAAACACTTGCTTCCAACATTTTTGACCATATTCATTTAAACTACTATATCCCTCCCTCCAGTGTTTATCCCTTAGAAACATGAGTATATAATGTAAGATTTCTCTATCATATGAAGTTTATGAAATTGAAAATAATTAATAGATATGTATGGGTTCTGTCAACTACACACTGCTTTCAAATATATAATGCATTTATTAATAATAAATATAACTTGTATTATAAAATTAAATATAGTTATACACATATATTTATATAATAAAATATTGTTAAACTGGACCAGTCTGTGGTATAATTCTGACTATCCAAGTACTCTAGATGAGTGTCTCCTCGTAACTACAAAAAAAGCTGTGCTTTGTAGAAAGTAAAAAACTCAAGTAATAGAAAAGAAAGTAGCAAAAAAAACCAGGAAAGAAAATAAAGGGGATAATAACTAAATAGCACCAAGGACTACTAAAATGCAAAAAGGCCAAAGTGAATACTTTTTTCATGCTAACATAGAGTAGTTCATGACTGATGGATGGTTGATGCCTTGTAGAAAAAAAAAAGCGAAACTGTTGTTTTTGTTTAGAGGGAGTAAATGTTATTAGGAGCCATAGGTAAAAGGGGATGAGAAAAATAAATGTCTTATAGGTAAAAAAAATTATCAGAATATTACTGTGTATATTATATTAAAAAAGATTAAACTTCTAAAAAATCTAATCACTGCCTCTAGTAATGTAAGAGAACAAGATATTAGGTTGAAAAAGAGTAGCAATCTTATTTTTTGCAGTTTTAATTTTTAATAAGCTGAGCAAGTTGACAAAATTGAGTGCATTCTTGCAGAGGATGACAGCCTTCAGTCATCAGAGCAATAGAGAACTGAGTGGTGTAATTGAGTCCCTGAGATTCTAAGTGAAACACAACATTAAGGGACATGAGTCTGAGGGTGGTATTGCTACCCACGCCAGCCATACAAATTGCATTTTATGTATGAAAATGTTTGCTAGGTTTAAAAAATGAGAGAAAATGAAAGTGTCTAAAAGCATCTGCTACCTTTTGAGATTATTTAAGTTGTATAACTAAAACACTGCCTTTCAAAAACTGAATTATGATCAAATTGTGACTTTCACTTTGGTTGATACTAATGATTGCTTTGGATTTCCAGATCTTCAATAACTAAACTGGTGGTTCACTTTTATAATTGTGTTGGAGTATCTAAAATGGAGGGTAGCAAAGTCTGTGCACTAGAATCTAAGTTGTGATGAAGGTTTTAATGTCCACAGTTGAGCAGGCAAATAGAAAATGTTTTCATGGGTATGTACTTTATCTTGTTAGTGAGGGTGAGATTGGCCAGCACGACCCACTGAAAACCTGTTAATGAGACAGGATAATGGGCGGTCGAGAGAATCACCTTTAAGATCAAACATGTACAAATATAAGTCATGACACCATATAAGTCCTTCAGGAGAACATAGGCAGGAAAATCTCAGACATTCCATGCAGCAATATTTTCACTGATACATCCCCTGTAGGAATATTTTCTTTCTGTGCAGCTAAAGAAAACAGCATTAAACTGAAAAGAGAACCAACTGTATGGGAAAACACATTTGCCAATGATACCTCAGACAAGGGTTTGATTTCCAAAATATATAAAGAACTCATATGACTCCACCCTCGGAAGACAAACAACCCAATTAAAAATGGGCAAAAGGCTTGAACAGACACTTCTCCAAGGAGGACATACAAAGAACCCAGATACATATGAAAAGATACTCAGCATCACTAGCCATCAGAGAGGTGCCACAATGAGATGCCACTTCACACTGGTCAGCATGGCCATCATCAACAAATCAACAAACAAGTGTTGGAGAGGATGTGGAGAAAAGGGAACCCTAGTGCACTGTTGGTGGGATTGCAGACTAGTGCAGTCATTGTGGAAAACAGTATGAAATTTCCTCAGAAAACTAAAAATGGAACTTAATTTTGACCCAGAAATTCCACTGCTGGGATTATATCCTAAGAACCCTGAAACACCAATCCAAAAGAACCTATGCACCTCAATGTTCGTAGCTGCACAATTCACAAACCACTTAAGTGCTGGAAGCAACTTAAGTGCCCATCAGTATGAATGGATCAATAAACTATGATACATGTACACAATGGAATATTGTGCAGCAGAAAGAAAGAAGGAGCTCCTACCCTTTGCAACAGCACAGATGGAACTGGAGAGCATTATGCTAAGGGAAATAAGCCAGGTGGTGAAAGACAAATACCATACAATCTCACCTTCATGTGGAACCTAATCAACAAAACAAATAAGCAAGCAAAATATAACCAGAGACATTGAAATTAAGAACAAATGGACAGTAACCAGAGGAGGGCTGGGAGGGGATAATGGGGGTAAAAGGGTGAAGGGTTTTCAGAAACAACTATAAAGGACACTTGGACAAAAACCAAGGAGGGCTGGAATCAGGGGAGGGAGGTGGGGATGTCTGGAGTGGGGGGGGAGATGTGAGGGGGAAAGGCAGACAACTGTACTTGAACAACAAAATAAATGAAAAAAAAAAGATCAAACATGTACAAATCCTAGCTCTACTGTATTCTAACCATGTGATCTTTGCCCAGTTCTATGCCCTCTCTGATTCTATTTCTTTATCAGGCAGAAAGAGATAATAACATGTACCTGATAACATCCTAGTGTGTATTAAATGAAGTATTTACAATGTACAGTTTTGGCAAGCACTGTTTTTGAAACTTTTTTTTAAGATTTTATTTATTTATAGAGCAGGAAAGGGAAGGAGAAAGAGAGGGAGAGAAACATCAATGTGTGGTTGCCCCTCACATGTCCCCAACTGGGGACCTGGCCTGCAACCCAGGCATGTTCCCTAGCTGGGAATCGAACCAGCAACCCTTTGGTTTGCAGGCCTGTACTCAATCCACTGAGCTACACCAGCCAGGGCTGTTATTGAAACTTTTTGAAAGATTTTTGACTATATATAATTTCCAAACTAGGTTATGATACATCTTCAAATATATAAAGGAAGGAATCATAAATGTAGAGTGCAAAAGATTTCAAAAATATTTTAGTAGAAAACACTAGATGCAGTTCTTTTAATAGGAAAATATAGAATCTGAAATGTTTAGGAAAAAATTCAAGTCTGTCTGTATTTACCCTCATCTTGATTTTCTCTCCCTTTAACCAATCTGACAAGTGAATTCTTAAATTAACAGTCAAAGAAAATATTTATCTACTGAAGAAAAATTTGATTCTGCAGATTAAATGGGCTTGTAAAGTTGCAGGCAATATTTATGAGAAAATGCACACTTCTAGGTATATTCTGTTATATACTAAGTACCTCAGATGCCAGTGAATCTTTTGAAAAATATCCAAGAGATAATTATTTGGACACAAGTAAAAAGGAGGACAGAAACTGTGTATCCAGAAAGTTGAAAGTGCTGACCCAGCGGGAAAGTGGATCTTCCTGTTAAAGATGGAAAAACATCTGTGATTTAAAGTAAGGGGGAAAGACTGCCTAGCAGGGGTACTGAACTTCAATGCCTTCACGCCCAAGGTGACTGAAGTAAGGAATGAGGCTGCACGCACTGCATTACGGAGTGGGGGCAGCTGTGGTGCACTGGGGAGCACAACTAAAGAGATCCCAATGGGTCATTCTAAAAACTTGTAAGCCTGCCTGACAACGGTTTCTGCAGGTTGAAGCTGGCCTTCAGTCTTCTCTCTCTGTCCCTCCCTATGGGATCCTCTGCACATGGCAACGGTCACAATGGGAATCTTCACTCTTTAGCATTGTCTCTGCCATCTAACTCAGTGAAGGATAATGGGTGGATTTGAAGGCTTTGGATTTGTGTATTCTTTATTTCCTCAAGTGCTACCTACCCTTGGAAAAAATGTTAACGCCTTGCCATCCCTTCATGCATATGCATATGTATGCATGCACACACACATGCGAACATAGATGCATATACACACATCCCACTTCTCCGTGAGACAGAACCTGTATTTGTTCATTGAATGTGTGCTGCCTTCAAAAATAGCAGGTGCCAATATATCCAATAAAAATTGAAATTATGCCAGTGACTGAAAAATGAAGTTACATACTAGTACTGTCTTAAATGGTCCCATATCCAAAGCAGCACATTTTATACAGTATATCTTTACACTGTATAAAATGTGAAATCTCATCCCAGACCATTGCAAATTCATCATCCACATTTTTTTTTACCAAATAAAAACCTTTAAGAAAAAAACAGTATATGGTTTTATGTAATATAATCAGTTCAGTTGAAAAGGGCTATGTGACCAGATTCTTGACTATAAATAAAAAAACTTAGTTCTGATAATATCAAGACCATGTTAATTCCAACTTAAAATAACTTGAACATTCATGATCTTCTCCAAATTTTTTGGCTTCGGACTTTCTTTATTTCATCAATAGAAGATACATGCTGTTGAAAGTCATCGCAGTCTGAATATAGTGTCCCTTTCTAGGCCAAATATATATATATATGAGACATATAAAATATGGCAGTGAGGAATTTGCTGCCCTTACCTAGAATGTTGTATCTTTGGCTCTCTCCCAGGCTGGTGTGCAGCACCTTGAAATGGCAAATGGTTGCTTTTAAGTTCTCAGGACAGAGCAGGCATTTATTTTGAACATGCAGCTAAACAAAAGTGGATTCTATTTGTTTGTTTTTAAATCCTTTATCTTGTATCTAGGTGGAACTGACCTAAAAATATATCTGGAATTGTTCAGCTGTAAGAATGCAACCCAAGTCAATGTGAGCAAGATCATTTGAGCTAGAGGCTGAAATTAATCTTCAGGAATTGTGCAACCCAGCTGTGAGTCACTCCCTATCAGCATAGGAGCAGCTATCACTGAACAAACTTCCCTCATGCCAATCAAAAGTAAACAGAGCGAGGTGGCCCTCATCCTCCTACTTGATGTGTTTGAGTCATCATGCCTTCTGCTTCAACAAACCAAAACACCTTTGAAGGCATACTTTACTCCAAGGAAGTTCTTCTAAAACATGTATCGCACAATAGAAACACTTATACCAAAATAGCAGATATATTGCTATGATTAATTTCCCTCTTTTTGTTATATTTTTACTTACTTTAAAACATGAAATTCTCTAAATACTTGCCTAGGGATAGTTGTTATACTTTTGACATAGAATTGAAATAAAGATTAAGATTCCTAACATGTCCTTGACAGAACTGGATTTGGAAGCTAATTTTGCATTATCTTCCCATGGCCAGAAATAATTGTATAAGGTACATTAATTCAGACCTATGTTTCAGGCATTTCAAATGAATAAGTAAAGATTATTAAATAACCTCATGAAAAGTCTACCTCAGAAATTTAATGTTTTCCCTACAATCTAAAAATATGATACATTTAAAACAATTAGAAAGTCTTACTATATACTTTTTAAATTTTATTTTTCTTTTATTGATTCCAGAGAGGGGGGAAGGGAAAGAGAAAGAGAAAGAGAGAAACACTGATGTGAGAGAGAAACATCAATTGGTTGCCTCTTGTACACAACACAACTGGAGGCTGAACCAGCAACCAGGGCAAGAGTCCCGAATGGGAATCGAACATGTGACCTTTAGATTTGCAGGATGACGCCCAACCAACTGCCACACTGGGCAGGGCAGAATTTCTTCTATGACTAAAAAAATGTTGAGGAACCCCCTAAATAGTATTAAAATGTATAAGATAAATCATCCAAAACATGTATATTTAGAATCTAAATCCAATAATTATTATACTAAAATATTGTATAATATTTACCTGTTATATACTTAACTAATTCATCTTTCAACATTTTTGTCAGAAAACAAAGTTATAAAAGTAAAAGTCAGTATTTAATTCTGTTAATTTGTAAATTAAATTAAAAGTCTTAGTGGAGTCTTAAATGAGTCTCTTCAATGCATTTCTATTGTTTTCAAATAGGAGACATATTGTGTTCAACATGTTTTCTATTTATAAATGGATAATTATAGGAAATAAGAATCCCACAGACTGTATATTTTAATGGTTTAAATTGTGGAGTTATAGATTCCTTTAAGAAGTAGTTGAACATTATACACTCTCCCCAGAAAAATAGGCACACCTATATGAAATTGAAATTTCTGTGCAATTACAAATTGTCCTCATTTTGTGAAGCCTACCCATGATCCATAGGGCCATGATTGAGAACTGTGTATGAAGGGTAACGGATGACTAATGGAAGCCTGCTAATCCAAAGCTTTACAACTCTTGCTCAGCCTGCCTGGAGCAGGGTTATCTCCTTCCCCATGTCTCTCTCCTTTGGCCAACTGTTTCCCTGAACAACCTCCGTTCAGGTAAAACTAAAATTTCCGCCAGAACTTAATTTCTCAGACATTTGTCATTTTAAAATTTGGAACACTAAGCTTGATCCTTCTGATTTTTTTATCAAAGTTTGCACCATGCTGGGTTTCCTAAAACCACACAGTGACATCCGAGTGTCTTCTGTAGCTTATTAGGAGGCTTACAAGTAAAAGTAAATCTAGGAAGAGTAGGTGTTGACAGAGCCAGAACATTAATTACAAATATTTGCAAACTGAAGCTAGAAAAATGTCATCTTAGTAAAAAATAGGAAAAAAAGTAATTTGATGAACTAATACCAACTTACGTAAGTATACATTTGTAATTCAACATAATTAATATCATGACCTTATTAAAAATGAAATAAATTTAGCTTGAAATATCCTGTGATAAAATGACTGTAGACAAGGAGGATGAAACTCAAGCCCATTACAGTGCTCTGAGGTTTCCTTCTGGTACAAATGCCACAAAAAATGATCGTCATTATAAATGAAAATGTATGTTTTTTTTCTCTTGAGGAAAACTCCCAAAAAATCTTTGTGAGAGCATTTAAAAGATTTCTTTATCATCTTGGAATAGATGCTTTAAACACTTTAATGAGGTACTTTTTGTGGGGCAATATATATGTGAGAAATTAGTAGTTCCTCCCATTGCAAAGCATTATTGACATTGACTATAATTGAGGAGGTTAGTGCCGGCGTGTTCATAAGTATTACCTGTCATTTGAAATATGACAGTGCTGTAACGGCAAGACCTTGGGGATGCTTGTGTGTTGACACTGCCATCTGACTGCCTTAGAAACTGCCAGACAGTCTTCCTAATGCCTCTGACCCTGGGATAATTAACACAGCCCTAGAGGCTTCTGCCTTTTGCATTTGCACACTTGTTGTTTAGTAAGATGTTTGCTGCTGGCTGTGCTTTCTACTGATTTAAAAATATATCTTTAAGGAGAATGGTACTTCAGTTCATCAAGTTTCTGTTATAGGTATGACCTCTGTGTACAGGTTGCTTATATACAAATTTTGTTCCTTTCCTCAACATTAAAATATATCCTAATACTGTGTTTTTAATCTTAAATTTCATTCCTATAAATGCATTTCACAATGAGGCAACTGATTTGAAATACAGGCACTGACTGACAGTTATGTATTATGTAGGCTAGCAAATGATAAGAAAGGAACCAAAAATAAAAAGCAAATTTAAAAGGCTTCAGGGTAGATTTGATGGGATTGTAGTTTTTACATATGCAAGGGCAAACAGTTAAAACAGCCTACTTCTACTTTCTTTAAGATAAGAATCATTGATTTACAATTACCACTGTGTAGAATTTGCAAAATTAGTTTTTCAGTTTTGAATACCTCTTTGTTAATCAGGTTTAAGAAACTTAAGGGGGAATTCTAAGTGTTCTAGTAAAAATCTTTAATGTAAGAGAAGATAAAATTACAGAAGTTTTACTATTAGCAAGGTGTGAGCCCCTCACATGCCTAGCCCCCAGGAAGACACTGAAACCAAAGGGGCTGGGTGATGTGCTGAGTCAGCTTGAGAGTCGGGGCACCTTGTTGCTAAAATGCTGCTTCCATGCAGAAACTCAGCAGTTCATAGCCTGCAGCTATATAGTCAGTGGAAGGGGCGGGGGTGGGGGCAGAGGAAGCTTCCTGTCACAGCTGAACCCAGGAAATGATAAGAAATTATCTAATGACAGCATTCCTGGAAGACAGGGAGATGGGAAGGAAATGGCCTTTTTAGCATCTCCTCAGAAGCCTATGCTTTTAAGTTGTCAGAGAATCACAGGGTGTTCAGCCAAGACAGATCAGCTGGGTAGGAGTGAACCTTGCCTGCATGGCCTATGTCAAGATGTGAAAGCTTACCTGGGTTCATGGACAGATTCCTCTCTAACTGGGCCCACCTGGAACTTGTTTTCTCACCTCAAAACCGGCTCTGTGGGTATCTGAGTCTGGAATTCCCTGCCCAGATGGCTTAATTCCTCTTTTATAAGTCTGTTATTTCCAGGTAGTCTGTATTTTGGTACGTACACCCTAGGTCTAGTGGGCAACCAAACAGTGATGTTTGTGTGGGTCTGCAAAGAGCTTGTTTAAGCAGGCTGGGGTGTATGCAAACATGCCTGCCACGACCCCTTGGAGTGCTAGGCAGGGGGACCAAATCAGAATCAGATTGTAGGATTAAACGAAGCTTTGCCACATGGGAGAAAAACCTAAGGACGACAGAGAGGATAAAGTCAAAATAAAGCCTTTCTTAGTGTAACCTTCTAACCCTAGATTGCTGATTAATGGAGCATATAGATTTTTATTATAGAAAAGAGGCTACTCTCATATGAGAAGAAAGTGGACAAGGGGGTTTGATTTTCTCTAAATGAAACTCTGAACCCAGATTTTTGTTTAGAGCAAAATTCAGTGCATATTATGTTACCTTCTTTAAATAAACACATGAAGTAGAATACTTAACAGTTTTTAAGATTTAGTGAGAAGGATATTAAATAATACTTGCATATTTTTATTCCTGAAAAACACAAAAGAATCCTTTAAAAATAAAAAGATTAATAATGTTATTGGCATAGAATTATTTTAATAAGCATCTCTGTAATGAGAAAATAAATAAGAAAAATTGAGGCTATTGGCATTTTAGATAAGACTCGAGTTTTCCAAAGCCATAAGTTGAGTGTCCAAGCCACACTACGATGACCAACACCCTCCCTATATGGTCAGACCGAGGGCACTCTTGGCAACTTCCAGTTTACACATTCGATGAGGTAATATCCCTGTGTATCTTCAAAGCATCCATGAAGATAGCACAAAACTCCACTTTTAGACTGGCCACCTAGTTGTCCTTGTGATTTCTGGAAACTCAGCATTTGAATATCTGCCACTAAGTGGTTTTTTAAAAAAAATTATTTCTTATACCTCTTGATGAGCTTCAGATCAGTGGTTCTTAACAACAGGTACACATCAGGAGCACCTGTAGACATTTCAAAATAAACAGATCAATGGTCCCAAATTGAATGACTGATGACCCAGAATATCCGGATTCAGGAACTGAGGAATTTTCTTTCTTTTTTTTAAGTTTCCTCTGTATGGTAACCAAATAATTTGCCAGGCAGACTTGGATACTTTTGGAAGTGAAAGTGTGCTATTAATAATTGTTTGGGGACAAGAAGGGAAAACTGGGATTGTCCAAATCAGAGCATACACCATTCTACATACAGCTGATAGCCCTATGCTTCTAGTCCAAACAAACAGACAAGTCTCTTAGTTGAATTCTTCACATTGTGAAATCACATACCATTATGGGCTAGGAAGCATTCTTCCCCTGGCCAAGGAAAATACTGAACATTCACTTTAAAGAAAGAAAAAATAATCTGCTTTCTTTCACACAAATATGGTAGTATATTATTATAAATTTTGAAAGGAATTACACAGAGTTCTTAGGTTTTTCATTTTAAATGTGACATATTTTTCATGTGGACTTTTTTATAGTTGAATGTCATGAATCGTAAAAAAATAAGGAACATGCTGTTCTACTTTGTATTCTTTGTACTTGAGCATTTTCACAATTTACCATTATTTTGATAGTTTGAAACTGACTGGAGAGGTGAAGCAGAAGAAAACAGCTTACGGTACACTAAACTGTGGGTGTTCTATGCATGAAATGTTTACCGCGTACCCAGAGTTCAGTGTAGAGCAGGAAAGCGATGTTCCATTTTCACATACTGCTTTCATTTCAATAACCTGGCTTTGGTATGTGAACATACCTTCTAGTTCATGTACTTATTCGTCATTTCTTTCATTCCTTTAGTTTTATAGTTTCATAAATATGTGCAAGATTATATCCAAACTTCCTAACAAACAGTCCACACTTTACAGTTTGCTTCACAAAGCTATAGAGATCTTGCACTTATAAAAATATGCATACTAGAGAATACACACACATTTAATTCCAGCCTACATCCTTCTTTATGAGTGGTAGATCTATGTCAAACTGCTTACTTAAATCTTTATTTGAATATCTCAAAGACTCCCAAATCAACATGTCCAAGCCTTGATTTATAATAATTTATTACCAAACTACTCTTTACATGTACCATTTTTGAGTAAACTGGACCCATTGCCCCTTCAAATACCCAAACCTGAGCAATCCATTAATTAGTGGAATAATGTCATTCACTCCCATTTCTCTCCTAAGTAATTAGTAACCTTCAAGAAAAAAAGGCCATGGTTTTGTGTGGTTTTTCCTCATTAGATTTCCAGAATTTAGCAGAGTGCTTGATATACAGTGGAATGAGGGACGAGACTTGTAAGGTCACCTCTCCTAAAGTACTTCTAGCCTCAGGGCAGTAGACTTGTAGGTTGCCCTTTCCTCAGGGCATGGGTGGGGCATTGAGACAAACGCTACAGATTATAAATCAGGAGACCTGCTTTGTTCTTCTCTAGGTCTCCTCCCAACCCCCACTTCTTAACTTGGTAGCATTTTCTCTACCATTTTACACCTGTAAAACAATACTACGCTCTTTTCTATCTAACATAGTATATTATTTCCAGGATCATTTGCAAGAATAAATTTGAAACTGTTTTGTAAACTATAAGTTATATATAAATATAAAATAAGACCTTGTATTTATAAAATTCTTTACTGTACATTTCTAGGTATGTCCACAGCAAAATACTCAGTCTCCATGCAGGGTGTACATTCTTCTGTATTTTCAAGATATACAATATTAATTCTGAACTAAGAGATGCAGAACCCCATGTTAAAAACTTGCATCAACGCAGGGCCCAGGAAACTGTCATGCCTGGGCACACACCAGGTAACGGCAGATACAGGGTCTCAGGGTCTGCACACCACTTCGTATTCATGCTGCATTTTTATCCATTCTCTCTTGCCCACCTTAGTTTTTCTGTCAGCCTGAAAAGTTGCTTTTTATTCATGTAATGGCCTTATTTCCTGCAACTGCCTCTTGGAATACATTATTATTGATATTTTGCATATCGTGCATGTAGCACTTTCAATCTGAAAATTCACTTTTCATGCTGATGCCATGTTTTCTGGGTCTAATGGCAGGAATACATTATTAACAACAGCATTTTGGAGTCTACTCTATTTCATTTGGCATTTCTCATTCTCAAGGTTTTGCAAAATATATCCAGTATAATTAATACTTTTGGCACCTCTAAGATGTTGGTGGATGAGAAAAATCTACATTTTATATCTAGAGGCTGAGGAGACCATGTACAACATTTGCTGTTTCCAGGAAATATGCCTGTAAAATGCCATAAAGTTTTCATCAGAGCACTCTTTCTGTTCTCTAAACCCTCTCTAAATAGTCAGTGATTACAAGGATCTTTGAGATCTTTGGAATTGTGTTAAGACACTTGGAAGGCAATATCAGAACCAGAATTGTAATCCCTTTATTTATTAAATTGTAATTAACTTTTGACACTCAGGCAGGCAACCTTTTAAAATCCAGAGATGCATATGCTGAAAAGTATGGTTTCTGTGCATTTTATTTAAATGTTTACCCAGTGACATCATAGCTTTGGTAAATGCTTCCCTCATTTCTTCTCAGCTTGCATTCATATATAGGCTATAGATGTACATATGAATTGGTAGCCAGGAATGCACTTTCTTTTTACAGTTGCTTCGAAAAGAGGTGTTTTTTTTTTTTTTTTTTAATTCATTTTAGGTTTAATATGAGATTGTGAAAAGGAATCAAATGTTTAGAGATGAGAAAAATCGGTAAATGCAATCTGTCTCTCCCTCACCGTTAGTCTGAGACCATTCTGCCATTGTGTGTATTGGTCTCTGTGGTTATCTCATATTTGTTCAAATATTTAGACATAAATGCACTTCTTCTCTCTCTCATTTCCTACCTTGTGTTTTATGAGGAGGCACTGCAACTCTTTCCTTTGTGGTAATTCAGTAATCATGAAAGTTTTGAGCTGCCACAAAATAAACAAACAAAAAACAATAACATCAAAAAAACCCCTCAATTAAAACATTCATCAGCATCCATATAATACTGAAGCCTAGAAAATGAGCTGCATGAGTGTGTCACTGGTACTTTTTAGAACATAAAATCTGACATCTCTGGGCATTTATAGAGGGATGAATTTCTGGTTTCACTTGATGGTATTCCAAGTGGCAAATTGATATAGTCTTGATAATTTTAAAGGAATTTATCTACTATAAGATATCTTTAGATATTTTGGGTTTCAAAAAATAACATAATATAAAAGTAGATGCCATGCTTCTGTAATTTTAGACCTCTATAACAGAAAAATTAGTAGGCTGTAGGTTCAACTATTTTAAATAATAATTAAGGGACTTTACAGTACTGTTTATATAATTATAGGACCATATTTCTTAGACCTAAATGTAGGACAAGGTACATTGATTGGATCCATATAAAATACTGATAGAGAATCTTAAATGTATCAAAATTGAGCAGGTATTAATTTCTAGCATCTTTCCTTTCTGGGTCTTACTCAGATGTTAACCGTTTCTTATTGTCTAATCAGAGATTTTCAACCTTTTTCATCTTATAGGACACATAAACTAATTACTAAAATTCTACAGCACATCAAATTATAAGTATTTTTGCCAATCTGAAAAAAATAGGTATCACTTTGATTCATTCACACCAAACAGCTATTGTTATGTTGGCTATTGTCATTTTTTTTAATTTGAAAATCTAGGAAAAAGAGGTCAGTTCCCTTACTAGTCAGGTATTGCAAGTTTTAAAAATTCTTGCAGCACACCCCTTGAAAATCACTGGTCTAAATTGTTCTCTTTGTTGTAGTTGTTTTTATTTTGGTGGAGTTTCTCTTTGAGTTATTCTAGGTTAGTATTTGGAGATTATTTTTCCTTCATTTTTAGAATTCTCAGTTTTCATTCTGTTTTCCCCATTGAACGCCAATACTGAAGTCCTTATCTTCTAACATAAAAATTTACTGATAACAAAAAAAGTTGTTTGGTTCTTGTTTCTTTGTAGAAAATCTATTTTTCCAGAAAAACCTTTAGAATTTTCTTTCTTTTGAACTTATAATTGTCAGTCATTTTCATACTGCATAGCACTCTCCATGAATGCCCCATTTGAAGACACAAATGCCCTTTTCAAGAACTTTTCTTTCTATTAATTCATGTTTTCCTCTCGTCTCCACTGTCCTTGTTATCTCCAAGTATTCCCATCTTATGTTTGGAATCATTTAACTTTATTTTATATAGTCTTTCAGTTATGATTTTTCCTAACATAGGGAGAGAGCTCCCTGATGATTTTTCTTTTAGATTACTATTTTGTTATTATCAAAAACTGAGAAAGGTTTGACTTTAACTTCCTTGCAGGCAAGTTAGCCTGCCACAGTTTTATGGATACTGGTGGAATACATAAGACTTTCGTGTTAGTGAAAAATAAATGTATTATTCATAGCATAGCAGGTTGCATGGGCTTCACTGTATTTCTGTCAGTTCCCTTGCCTCTGAACCCCATGGGGTGGCTACTCAAATGATGTAAGAGAGAAACCCTCAGCTTAGAGAAACATGATCTTTTAGAGTAGGCATGAAGCATGACTACCTTCTGTTCCAGAGGTAAACGCCATCTCTCTCTTCCAAGGCTATACGCACACCCACCGGCCTTTGCTCGGGAGACAAGCACTACATTCCAAGCCTTCAAGGATGTTAAAGTCCTTGAAGATAGTCCAAAACAAAAGACATTCAGTACCACGATTCACAAAATGTACAGAAATATGACCAACTCAATTATCTCCCATCCATTATTTTATTTACATTCTTTTTTCTTTGTTTGGAATATGTGTGTGTGTGTGTGTGTGTGTGTATATATTTAGTTTTCAGAATGAAAGTTTAGTGTCTGCTTTATTTGTGTAATGTTGCTTTGTTGTGAAGTAGAGGAATACAATATTATACTTCAACCACTTTAAGGTAATTTTTAAGAGTTGTCCTCTGTTCTCTAGGTCAGTGCTTCTTAAGCATTCTTGTACATATATCATAGAGGCAATTCGTTAAATGTGGACTCTGATTCAGTAGGTCTGAGGCGGCGCTGGAGATTCTGAGTTCCTAACAAAATCCTCATGATGCCATAACACCGTCACTGGGCAGCAGACTCTCCCATCCTTGTTTTCTCAGGTGTCTGTCAGCTCATTTATTTATCATAATTTAGCTTTCCATACTTTTAATTTTCTTCATAAATTGATGTTTTTCCCATTTATAAATGTAGGTCTTAGATGCATAGTGGTTGAGCTAATCTCCAGTGAAGGTCTTTTCCTCAAAGCCTTCTCCACTGGAGAACTGACTTTGCATTTGTTCTCAAAAAAGAAAAGCCTCCGGGTGAGGTCAGGGGAGTAAAGACCTCCAAAGATTTGTTTCTCCATAAGAGCAATAAATACGGTATCGGAAATGCCAGGATCAACTTTTTGAGAACTCTGAAAATAATCTAAATGCTTGCAATAATCCCAGGAATATTTCTTCAAGAAAAACAGCTGAACTTCATTAGTGTTAACAAGTTTTGTGGCATTTTGATTTGATGTATTTTCACCCCCTTTACCCTAGAACTGTGGTAACCTGGAAAACCATTATCCCTGCAAACACAGTGGAAGCCAGCAACCTAGCTGTCACTAGAGGGAAAAGACTTGATTTTGAGTCTGCAAAGGCACCATTTTCAGAAAATTGTCATTATTTGCTACTTCTTGCTATCACTGGAAACCTACATTGCCAGGGCATGCCTTTATTTACTTGCACTCAAAGCTAAGTTAAATAATAAGTGCACCCTTTCTGTGTGAATATTGTCCAGAAATAATTGGTGGCAATTGTTTAATATCAAAGTTGCCCAAGAAGACAATAAGGGTTGGGGAAACAAGAGGCTGATTGAGAGAATTAAAAGAAAATATGGAGTATGAGACTGAAGGCTTTGGGGAGCTGTGACACATTCCTGGGAACTTAGAAGTTCGTGCACATGTACAGGACTGTGTGCACATCAGGAAAGTCCCGAGAAACACCAGCCTTTCACTTCTAGGTGACTTTGAGCTTCAGTGTGAGCAGGGACTGAAGGTAAAGACAACCTTGTCAATTGCCTGTCTGAGTGTTAAAGGCATGACCTGACATGTGCATACAGCCCCTTTGCTGGATCTGGAAGACTTCTTAGCTCCAGGCATTTGAGAAATTTCTCTGTAACCATTAGATGACCACTAAATACTAACCAAGCAGACATTGCAGTGGCTACACATGACAAGGAATATAGACTTTATAAATTCAGGGAAGTCTTAAACAAATAGCAACAGCAAAATCCAGTTTTCCAAAGTTGCCACATTATACTATTTAAAATGTCCTGTTTTCAACAAAAGATTACAAATACATTCAGACAAAAGAGAAAAGATTTAGATCATTCTAAGGTAAAAGGTACTAGCATAAAGTCATGTGGCCAGACTTGCTTTTTACTAGGGAACATACATGCTTTTCTAACAGTAAGTTCCTTAATTTTATATGTTTTTTTGCAAGCTGAATCATCAAAGTATGTTTTCTTTTTGTTTAAAAATTTGTTTCTTTCCTCTTGTACTTTACTACTATAAGCAGTAAGCACAATGCAAACCACACCTTTTGCTTGGAAATCTAAGATCGAAGGGAATTAGGATATTTCACACACACACACACACACACACACACACACACACACACACACACACACAATGGCAGACAGATCATATTTCAATCACATTAAATCCAAATAGTTTCAACACTCTAATCAAAATGTAAAAACTGGAAAATAGATTTAAGAAAATGATCCAAGTATAAGCTCTCTGCAAGGGAGACACTTTATTTTTATTAAATGTATTGAGGTGACACTGGTTCATACGGTCACGTAGGTCTCAGGTGTGCATTACTGTGCCACCACCTGAAGGTCTAATCATCTTCTGTCACCATATGTTTGGCTCCCTTTACCCTTCGCTACCTCCCCACACTGTTCCCTCTGGCCCTGCTGTTGTCTGTGCCTCCGAATTTCAGTTTGATATCCCACATATGAGTGAAGTCAAACGGTTCTTTGACTTTTCTGATTTATTTATTTCACTTAGCATAATATTCTCAAGGTCCCTGAGAGATACTTTAGATTCAAAGACACAGAGACACAAAGTTGTAAGTAAAAGTATGGAAAATATATTCCATATAAATAGCAGGCAAAAGAGAGTCATAGTACCTATAAAAACAGTTAAGTACATAGTCATAAAGGTATTGCTAGAAACAAATTGTATTTTATCATGATAAAAGAGTCAATCTATTAAGACTGTATAAGGTTTTCCCTCTGTAAATCCAATTGTATCAAACTTTTTGTAAGATGTCAGATCTATAAATGCTATTATTTCTTACCATTGTTTTCCCAGTTTCTTTTTTGTTGTTGTTATTGCTTTTTCACTGATATTTTATCTTATTTCAATGGGATTTTTAAGAAGAAAAGATTATAGAAGCATATGTTCATCCTGTCATCTTTACCCAAATGTTTTTTATTATTTTTAAATTTAGTGTGTTTGATTTGTTATATTTTCTTTTTATTTTTGATTTATTAGTGAAGTTGAATATTTCTCCATATGTAGGTTTTCTAATTGTATTTGTGAATTGTCTGTTTGTATGAAATATCTTATGTACTGGTTTCTTTTTTTCCCTATGATTCTATGAAAGTTCTCAATACCCAATAATAATTTGTTCATCAACATTACTATATTATCTAATCTTATTTGACTTTTAATTTTGCTTGTATTTTATGATATGTAGAAAAATTTTGATATACCAAATCTATCCATTTTTAATGTATTTTATTCTCCATTCTGTATATATTCTAGTCCATATTTATATATGTATAAATATATATTTTTCTTTTTTGTATTTTTTCCTCCATGGACTATTGATTAAAATATTTTATAATATTATATATAGTAGTCTTTAATGCAACTAAGATTTATGTTCATGATTATTGTAAATTAAGTATTAAAGATGACTTTTTAAAATTTTCTGATGTTACAAGTGTTCCAGCTCTTATGTATTAAATAGACTTCTTGTTTTTCAAGTTTTAAAATACTGCCTTTATCATATTATTACTATAAGATTATTCTTTGTCCATATTTTTAGTTTTATTCCACAGAATTGAAGTGTGAATTTATTGTTTTAACCTCTTCATCTACCCATGCTAAATGAACTTTATGAGAACAAAAAATTATTATTTTTTTAGTAATGTGACAATGGTTGTTTAGTTAGGGACTTTAATGGGTAAAGTATCTGCTTTTCCTTCTATGGTTTTTGATAGGTCTGTAATAATTATACTCTTTAAATATTTATTGAGAATGTACTTGAATAATATGACAGGGAATGTTTTAATATTGAGAATTTACTTTCTAAAAATAATATGTCTTTTTAAAGTGTTTATAAATACACATATATATAACTTCAGAAGTTGTAATGAAAAGTTATATATATATATAATTTCTGCCCTGAAAAATGTAAACTAAAACAAAAATTAAATAATTTTGTTAATTTAATCAGTTTTGCTTTCAAATTTCAGTTCATTAGAGGTTCCAGATAAAAACTTATTAGAATCATTAGCATAAATTTTTCTTTACTATTTTGGTAAAGTAATACAGATAAAAAAATAACAGATACAATTTTGTATGATAAAAGCATAGGTGAAAAGCTCTGGCATTTTACAGTCTATTCCAATTCCTGTATCTGATATTCACCTTTCATATATTCACAACTGGGAAATGCCTACTTTTAAATAACACATTTGTGTGTGACCTTTTAAGAAAATTAACAATGTCTTTGTTTAGAGTGCAGAGGGCATGGATTTCACAGAGCATTTCCCACTAAATGGACTATATTACTCCAATATCATGGCCATGTTGTCAAGAAGTGACACTTCATTAAGATAATGTGACCTTTAGAATATTCTTCCAACCTTTTAGTATGTCTTAGGTGGTGGGGTTTGTTCTTTAATTTCTGTGACTTTATGATATGTTGGAAATAAGATAGAATTGAAGGCTATATTCTTTACCTCCCATCAGCCATACATTGTGTGTGTGTGTGTTTTCTAAAATGGCAAAAAATGTTAGGTAAAGGATGTTTGTTCAAACTGTGGATTATCTGCCAGGAGAATGACTTTCAGAGTTAAATCAAATTGGTGAGTTCACGTCTATTGTAGAAAGGAAGAAAGGGAGAAAATGGTTATGTGGAAGAAAGCAGAAAGTTGTTCCTTTTGCTACTGCACTTTCAAAGAGTTGAGAAGAAACCCCAAAGCCTTTCTTTTTCTTATTTTGTGATAGAAGTGAGATCATATTTTTTTCAGTGTGATTGCTGCACTAAATTAAAATTGTTTGTTCATTCAAAACCATCATCAAAAGTAAAAATTTAATTTCTAAAACTGCTTTTATGGACGAGTCAGCGTGAGTAATGTAATGAAAAGAGGGACCAAACCGCAGTTCTGGTGAGGCCAGAAGTGACATTTCTTAGAAATCTTTTATGTGCTACTTGATTTATTTATGAAATTGAATTTTATGATCGTAACTGAATCTTACACTTGATAGTTGAATATCATGAAATATGTCTGCAGCCAAGTATTGTTTCTATTTTAATTTTTAGACACTTAGGTGCCAGAGCATGCATTTCTTTTTTTCTTTCTTTTTTAAATACTCACCAGAGAATATGTATATTGATATTATGTTTTATAATTTTTTATTGTATTTTTCATTGCCAGTTAACCCCTTCATACCCTCCTACCCCTGTAGTCACCAGACTGTTGTTCACGACCATCAGTCCTTTCCGTTTTTGTTCAATCCTTCCACCTCCTAACCCCACGCCGCGCCAGTAGCTCTTAACCTGCTCTCTCTCTGAGTCTGTCTCTATTTTGTTTGTTAGTTCAGTTTGTTCGTTAGATTCCTCATATAAGGGAAATCATGTGTTACTTGTCTTTTTCTTACTGGCTTATTTTACTTAGCATAATGTTCTGAAGGTCCATTCATGCTGTCACAAAGGGCAATTTATTTCACAGAACTAGAACAAATATTTCAAAAATTTATATGGAACCACAGAAGGCCCCACAGAGCAACAGCAATTCTGAGAAAGAAGAACAAAGTCAGAGGAATTGTGCTACCTAGTATGAAACTTTAAGTCCATAGTAATCAAAACAGAATGGTACTGGCATAAGAACAGACACATACATCAATGGAACAGAATAGAGAGCCCGGAAATAAACCCACACCTTTATAGTTAATTTATATTAGACAGAGGAAGCAAGCACTAGAATGGGCTAAAGATAGTTTATTCAATAAATAGCATTGGGAGAATTGTACAGATATGTGGAGAAAAATGAAACTAGACCACCTTTTTACACTACACACAGGAATAAACTCAAAATGCATTAAAGACTTAAATGTTAGACCTAAAACCATAACAATCTTAGAACAAAACACAGGCAGTATAATCTTGGACATTACTCACAGCAATGTTTTATCTGACATATCTCCCCAGGCAAGGAAACAAAAGAAAAAATAAACAAATGGGACTACATCAAACAAAAAAATTTTCAACAAAATATACAGACAACCCATGGAATGAGAGAACATACTCAGTGATATGCATGATAAAGAGTTAACATCCAAAATTAATAAAGTACTTACAAAACTCAACACCAAAAGAACAAACAATCCAATTAAAAAATGGGTAAAGAACCCGAATAAACACTTCTCCAAAGAGGACGTAGAGATGGCTGATAGACATATGAAAAGATGCTTGATGTCACTAATCATCAGAAGAGTGAAGAGCATGTTTTCCTTAATCACACCTTTGACAGTTGCAACACTGAGATTGTCTTTGTGATATATTTAAAATGGAGCATTCATATTACACCCTGACAGTGGAAACATTAGGAAAATGTCAGAACCATATTTTGGCAGGAAGGCGAATATGGAGTTTTTGGTTTTTCTGCTGGATATGTGGGCTTTGATAAATCATTTATGTTCCCAAGCTTTAGTTTCTGTATTAGAAAAATAATAATGTAAGGTAAGAATGTATTCAGTTACAAGTGACAGTAAACCGAGTTATAGTGATTTTAAAAAATAAAGGTTGATTTTTCTCAAAATATCGGAACACAGGAAATAGGTATTCCAGGCTGGTGTAGCTGCTGAATGCTGTCATCGGGGATTCCCTTACTTCCATATTTTTTTGGTGGTTGTTGTGGCCCCACTGCCACAGGATAGCTGCTGAACTTCCTTGTCTTCTGTCTGCCCTTTGGGCAGGAAGAAAGGAAACAATGATTTTCTCCTAATGAAGTCTGCTTTTTTATTGCAAAAGGAGATTCATCTTTAGCAGAGTTCTCCCTACATATATATTTTATTAGCCATAATTATGTCTTCCTAGCTGCAAGAGAGGCTGAGACATCAAATATTTACCATTCTGGACTATAATAGAGGAAAAGGAGAAAGCTGTTGAAAAAGGGGTGTCGATTAAGCTAATCTATAAAATATATTAGAATTAAATACTAGGTAAAGTATCTTTAACATACTGCAGCTCTAAAGTAGTATAAATTCAGTTGAAAAGAGTTAATATTACTATTATATTTTAGTATGGCCACATCTAATTGAAAACATTATCTTTAGTCTTGAATGTATTTAACAGTTAATGTACCCTTACAACTATGAGGGAAAGATGTGAGTTATGTTGAAATTATGTCTTGTAAGGAAGAGAGGAAGAAAGTAGTATTGGTTTACTTGGACAAGATAAGATCTAGTCAATGCCTAAGAGTTATTCAAATATTGAAAAGGGAAATACGTGTACTTACTGTGGGTTAATGAAACTAGTACCAGTGAGGAAGACAGATTTTGGGTCTTTATAGAATTCCTTAGACTAGGGCTGTAAACTTCAACTCCTGTTGAATTAGAAATGACATAACCATCTATTGAATCCCACAAATTGAGCATGGGGAAGTCTAATAAATCATGTTTACAGTCCCTTCCAACCCTAAAATTTGATGATTGTTTCCATTTATGATTGTGGCCTGAATTAGTCAGGATTCTCCAGAGAAACAGAAAAAATTGGTGTGTGTGTGTGTGTGTGTGTGTGTGTGTGTGTGTGGTTGGTTCACATGATTATGGAGACTGTCAAGTCCCAAAATTTGTAGGGTAAATTGGCAACTAAGAGATTCAGGAGAACCAATGATGTAGTTTCTGTTGAAAGGCTGGCAGTATTGAGATCCATGAAGATCCATGTAGTTTCAGTTCAGGTTCAAAGGGAAAAAACAGCTAATGCCCCACTTTGAAGGCCATCAGGCAGGAAGAATTCGCCCTTACTTGGGGGAAGGTCAGCCTTTTTATTCTATGAAGGTTCAGCTGATTGTATGAGTCTCACTTGTATTAGGGAGGGCAATCTATTTTACTCCGTTTATCTATTTAAATGTTAATCTCATCGAAAATTATCCACATACAAACACCCAGAATAAGTTTGAGGAAATATCTGGGCACCCAGTGGTTCAGGCAAGTTGACACATAAAATTAACCTTAACATGGCCCCCCATAAAAGGATAATTTTTAATGGTATGTTAGTTTTATATTGCTATAAAACAAGTTATCACAAACTTATTGGCTTAAGCAGTACAAATGTATCTGTTTCTGTGGTCAGGACTTCAGGCATAGCTTAGCAAATCCCTCTGTTCTGGGTTTCACAAGGCAGCGATCAGTGTTAGCCAGACTGCATTTCTTCCTGGAGCTAGTGGTCTTCTAGAGGTGGTCATTAGAGGAAACAATTTCCTACGGTTATAGAACTGAAGACCTTGGTTTCTAGCGGTCACCTGTGGTTTCCTGCCTTGTGCCCTCTCCACAGACAGTTAGTGTCATAGCAGCTTGCTTCTTTATGGTCAGTAAGAGAGACTTTCACCCCAGTCATTGAGACGGCGTCTTACGTACCCTAATCATGAGAGTGATATCCCTTGTTATAGTCCATTATTTGCAAGCTAGCCACACCAATGGAAACAAGATTACCCAAAGGTAAGCACGCTAGGAGATGACAATTATTGAGGTCCCCCTAGAGTCCGCCTACCACAGATAGTTCTTAGAATTGAATTTTGAACCACACTGAAGGTTCAACTTGATTGTGGCTCTCAAAGGTTAAGAATCAACCAAACAATTATGGAGAAGCTTGACAAAAACAGTATTTTCATCCCTAATTAGAGTTAATAGAGGTTGCTTTGACACCAGCTACATTGGAGACTGTTTCTCATCATGATATTGGTTATTCAAAAAGGACCTGATAAGGCAAGAACTCTCATGCTTCAAATTCCATCCGTTAGGAAAAATAAGAAGGCAAACAATAATAGACACAAACTACAAACATAGTAGGGCTTTAATGATGTCATTTTTATACTCATCAACCCTGACCAAAGTTCCTGTAATAACCAATAACCATCCCATCAATACATTACACTTGTAGTTTCTGTATCCATGCCAAGTGTTTTTATTTTTTTTAATTTTTTTTTTATGGTGGAGCTTGTATCTCAGAAATTTCCAGTAATATAGAAGTCTTTCAGTATTTTCCCTGATTTCTTTCTCTACCCTTACCCTATTGACAATTTATAACCCCTGTACCATCTGGGGAACAGAATGTTGGCTGCCAAGTAGACTCATTAACATTCCCCTCCAGGAACTCTTGCTGTTTAATTAGGCTGTCTGCTGGATTCAGGCAGGGAGAGCCTTAGGTGGCTATGTAACAAATCCAGGAGTCCATGCATTTCAGATGTCAAGGTCACTACGATTCCTACTTATAGACAATTTTAAAAAAAGGAATCCAGATTGTTGGATGCCAAATCCAAATTATCAATGACTTAATCTTAAAGACGACTTTCTATAGTTAATTGATACACTAAGTTATTCTCCACTAAATTCACAGCTGTCACTACTGTGTTGTTTGACTACATTCTAACCCTTAGGTCACCAGGTCCGGCCCTCAGGACAACCTTCTTGTCAAAACTAGTCAATAGTGTTTGTAGAGTACTATCCAAAGCCAATACTGAGATTACTATATCAGCCATAATTAAATACATCCAATTAACTGAATTCTCTGAAGACAGATTGTTAAAAGTGTTAGCATTCCAGACATATTTGATTTAAATAGAACAAATTGTATCTTATTCAAATGCCAAATTGGTGAAATTCTGTTTTAAGAAAAATCTCTCTCAATTGAATGGTTTGTTTAATGCTGGATAAACATTTTCTAGTCATCACTAGTTTGAAGAAAAGTGAAAACCATTTCTGTGTAAAATGCGTCAAGTCAGAGCTTTCCAAGTTTTGGGATGGAACTATCACAAGTATGTGTCAGTCAAGTTTAGTACTTTTTGGCTAAGTATCTGTCAGTCTACTGATCAATTCATGTGTCACAAATTTATTGATCACCCTCCTCTGGCGGGGTCCTGGGCTAGGTGCTATGAATGTAGCTTAAAATAGACAAAGGCCAAGTCTCTGTTCTAGCAGAAGAGGCAATTATTCATCAAATTATCATAAAAATAATGCAATCACAATGATCAGTAAACATATCTACTTTCATGAAATTTCATCGTTCAGACTGTTGACTTATGTGGTGAACAGGGAAGTATTTTGAACTCATGTTTGAACTGGTGAGATGGGAATGCTGAACTGGAAATATCTAGATAACATTTACGGGAAAGAGACAGAGAGCCTCTGCAAAGAGAAAACGCACACACAGATGCCCTGTATTGAGAGAGAAGGCACGCCCGAAACAAGGCTGGTGTAGAGTTGGTTTTCAAAGAGAAGGGAATGTTACAATGTGTGAAGTCTAAGAAAAGGCTTCCTGAGCCTACCTAGGTTGTTAATCTTAAACTGTCTTATCTGTTTCAGCTAGAGAATCATCTTCCAGGAGTATCCTTACCATTAGACCTGTGCTATTTTCCTCAGGCTTTCTTAGCCTAACCCTCTCTCTCATTAAACACCAAAGAAGAGACTGGCTTAGTGGGCTCACTTATGATCCCCCACACCAGTCTTTAGTAATAAAGAATATGATGAATTTTTATAAACCTTATAGTGAACTTTGAGTTGTCATTGGCATTGCTTTAAAAATTAGTCTTTTCTGGTAGTGTATCAAAATGCTTGAGTCAAGAAATAATTTTTAGTATTAACCTTTAAATAAAATAGCAATACCTTGTGTGAAGACAAAGCTTTTCAAAGCTCTTTTACCTGCTTCTGTATTTACTTATTTTTTTCCTTCAAATATCTTTTAGTAAGCCTTTTTCCATATCTATAGAGGAAATGGAACATTATTTTTCTATATAATTATTATGTTTTGATGATTATGTATGTTAACAGTAGACTCTGAACTGTGTTTAATGGTTCAGTTTGTTAAAAAAAAAAAGGAAACACCCTCGCAACTGCATTATTCAAATATTCATAGGTTCTCTTTTCAAGAGAGAAATGGAAATTCATCGGCAGCAAGTGAAATCATACTCAGTGTTTAATATATTAAACACCCTTCCCTCTTATTATTTTAATTACAAAGATATCTATGGGGGGGGAAGGAAGAATACTTTTTAAGTACAAATAGAATTTCATCTACATGTTCTCAAAAGGCTGTGATAAGATCTCTGTTTTGTAGGCTTTAGTTACTAAGAAAGATTATGAAATATGAGGAATCTGTCAAATATCCCACAACTGGAAAATGCTAGATCTGACACGTAACATTATTTTAAAGATTTTTAGTTAATGCTTTATCTCTGGGTATTTCTTCAAAAATTAGTCAATTGCATTTTACAATTTTATAATTTATACAATTGTATTTTACAATTGTATTAGTCAATTGTATTTTATAATGTTCTGATGTTTAATTAGAATGTATAGGTAATATAATAGAAAAAATGATACATAGGTAGCCCAAATGATCTTTAAAACATGAGCATTAGATTTAACAGCTTTATCATACATTGTATTGTATTGTGTATTGTATTGTATTGTATTGTATTGTATTGTATTTTATGAGCTACAGGGTATTAGTAGTAGAATACAATCTGGGAACCAAGGCAGTCCACAGGCTGTGAGCTAATAAAGAAATACTTTTAAAGAGCATAATATTTCTGAAATTGCATAAACAGTCATGCAGTCACCATCCATTTTTCATTCTTTTATTTTGAACTTAGGAATATGAGGTATTTAAGAAAAGAGTAGTAAAGGGCAATAACACTCATTAAAATGTCAGCAAATATTACCAATGGAAAAAGCCTAAATGAAACGGAATTAGTTCTTGTGCAGATGAAAAAGTTAATGGTCTTTTCATAAGTCAATAATAATTTTTAACAGCAGGGGAAGTGTTTTATGAGCAGGACTGTGATCAGCTGGTTTTATTATTCAGTGAAAATTAAAGTATGAGAAAACAAATCTAACTGGAATTTTAAACAGAAATATTCTATGACTGATGTTTATTGCTATTATATATGTTTTCCTATTTAAAGTCTTCACTTATACACACCTCGGTGTGCAGCCATATATCCTTTTCCAACAGGAAGTAGGTCTAGACAGTTCTGTATATGGGGAAAGAGAAAATAAGAAAAAGGTGAATATTAGCAGCACTCACATCTGAATCAAGCCATCTAAACTTTAGGCCTTTTTGAGCCTCAGGAAATTTAGATGGTATCCCTTTCACTCATTTCCCATAGCTAAGAAATAAATCAGTGATGCAATTTAATCTGGCTTATTGTGAAAAAAATGTTTTTTAAAGCACAAAATTATATATTGTAGTAAATCCATGTGCTAGTGCCCATGTAGTTTTGCCTCTTTGGGCCATTTCTAAATTGCTCTAAGGAAAGCCTTGCATTGAAGGAAATATATGGATGCACTTGGTAAATATAGAAATCTCCAACTGGAGTCAAACAGATGGGCTTTAACCATGTCTTGCACTCATACATCACAATGGCAAATGACTCCAGCACAGGTGTGAGAGACACAGGGAAGTTTCTTGGTAAGTTTAAGTAAAAAAGTGGAAAAGGAGTCTTTATTTTATTTAACATTTTAAATTTTTAATTATTGTTAGAGCAGTCAAAAGAGGTAGCATTGCTATCTTTTCTTTCAGAGATAACTTTGAATGAAAAGAGGATATCAAAATCTAGTGCTTTGAGTCTATTCTAATTTAGCCTAACTTTTGGATAAGGTAATAGAAATAGCAACTTCACCTTAAATGACAAGGGCAGGAGCTTGTCTTGGTTACAGAATATACTTTCGCCATCCTGAAAGGGTTATTGATAGAGAAAGAAATTCAAGGTCACAGGCTTTGATGTTTTTTACTCATTCTGTGGTAATGTCATTTCTGGAGATTGTTAGCTCAGGTAGTTCTTAGTGAGATGCTGGGGAAGATAAATTTGAACTTGGGCTTGTGATACCACTTAACTTGTAATAATGATTGTTATCAGTGTCTCTCCATCCTGTTGAGAGGGTAGGATATTTGTCTCTGTGTGTGTGTGTGTTTTTCTGACTGTGAATGACATTTGAAATGCCTATCTATTTCTCTCAAACTGGTGCATAGGAATTGCTACTATCATAGAACTAGAAATGCATTTTTATTATGTAGGGTAAGGAAATGCTATCAAACCAACTATAATAGTGCTAGTTTTAAAATTTTCATAGGCCTAATCTTAACCAATCATTTGGCAAAATCTGTTTAGCTATCACTTTTTAAAAATCTAGGAAACTCATTTTACTTACTAGAGAACTTTCTGTGACTAAAAATATATATATATTATATATTATATATATTATACATATATATATTATATACATATGTATGTATAAAATTATTTTGTCCATACATATTTTTGTGAAATGGGGTAGGCTATGGGTTTTATTTGTTGGGGCAGTATAAATGTTTGGTATTTAAAAAGTTAAGCTAATCGGTAAGAATTCAGGGAAAGGAGGTATTGGAATAGTAACATAAAGGTAAATAGTTTTTGAGGAGGTTTTTCCTCAAGTTTTTCAGCAGCTTAAAACAAACAGCTCCAGAATAAGTTCATCTATATTTAGAAACTATAATCAAATCTATCTAATGAGTAAATTTTATTATGACACCACTTTAGTGTTTCTTTTTTGAACTAGTGAGTGATCTAAATGTTTTTATAATCCTCAGTCCTACAGAGTTAAACTGTGGCATCCTAACAGCTCAGTTCCCATTTAATAGTCAAAGTCTCTCAGCTGTTAAAGTAGCACAGTCAGAAATCCTGTGTAGCCAGGACCCAGGATCACCCCAGAATTCACCTTCGGTCTCTTCCCCTGAAGTTACCTGAGTCTTACATGGACTTTCTCTGGAGACTTGAATCAACAACAAATCAGGTTGTGGAGTTTTGTTGGGACAATGGAATTGTTGGGGTTGTTACAGAGATTTGACATGAGGGAAATAGTTCAACTTAGGGAAAATAAAAATATGAAATAAAAATAAACAAATTCAACAATGTAATTTCTGTTCCACAAATTAAATAAATTGGATGATGATGCTAGTCCCTTTCATTTCTCTAAGTCCCAAGTCCAGAATGTCATTTATTTTCAGTTGTATCAATCAGGATCCAGGGGTAAAGATGTAGGCTGGTTTAGAGAAAGTGTCCTGGGCTAGGAACAAGAGAGCCCTCACTGTTCTTTGCCTGGAGGGCAAGAGGGAGATGGAACTGTAGCCCAAAAGGAGAGAATTGTGTAGAGGACGTTATGGAAGAAGTGGAGGGGGACAGGGCCAACCTGTGACCTGGCAGGAGAAAGCTGAGGAATAAACATCCAGTTCTCACTCTCTTCCTGCCCACTGGTCTCCTACTGTTGCCTTTTCTTGGCCAAGTTCAGCTGAAAGCCGAGGGGTGATGGAGGTTGGAGCCCACTCTGGCCAGCTTCTCTGGGCACAGAGTGAGATGGACAGGATGGAGACCCTTCAATCTGGAGGGCCAACGAGAAGTTCACATGTAAACCTTTCACAATGTAGCTGTGTTTGTAAAATCCAAATGAAATTGGCCCAGGTTTAAGCGTAACAAAGGAAGGCCTTTGTTAATTTAGGAATATGATTCATAATACATAATGTAAAAAAGTATGTCATCTAGTCGTGTATTGATTTAAAGATCCCTGTTCAATAGTTAAAATATGTATTATTACATATTGGAGTAAGATGTGAAAATAAAATTATAAATCTGCTAACTGGTATTTAGTAAGGAAAGTCATTAGGAAGGCAGCTGGGAAACTTGAAAAATCAAATGCTTTTGATATCAGAGCTGAGTTTGAATCCTGGCTAGGACATTACTACTGAGACTTTATGTAATTTACTAATCACCAGGTACTGCGCTGCTTGGCGGGATTCATGTGCATCGGATTCACGTGCATCTGTGCTGAATGACCTCGTGCTGTTTTTGTTGTGAGGGCTCCCTTGCTAAAGTCTTATTATAAATCACCAAGAATGCTGATCATATCAACTTTAGTATACCACTGAGCCTTACAATCTTCCTTTTAAAATGTTAATGCCTATTATTAGACTTCTTTTAGAGTAAAAAATAATGAGTGAATCTACATAGAATTTACAAGTGGATCTACTTCTGTTACCTTTTTATAATAAAAGTCAATGATATTCATTAAAACATTCCAAAATGACACATGAGGAATGGGTAATCCAAGTTCAAAGGGATGATCACCTACATCCCCAGCCCCATCACTAGAGATAAGAACCAAGGCTGTGCAATTCAAATTATTTTAGACCCAAGTTGATGATTGAAACAAGGAATGTATAAGCAGGTGTCAGAATATAGTTTTCAACATATGGTGAGCTCTTCCAATGCAGCTGGCTGCAATCTTTGTCAAAGGTCATAGACAAAAAGACATAAAGTCAGAAGTGGCTAGGTGCTTCAAAAGCAATTTCAGGAAACGACAGCATTATAAACCATATTCCCTGAACCAGAGCAAAATTACCCCTTTTATCAGTAACATAGGGTGATTTGAAAGCTGAATCTAAATTTAGTTATGCAAGTTTCCATGTATTAGAGAGCAACAGAGAAATAGAAGGATGAATCAAGAAAGTCAGAAATCATATACAAAGAGAACAGAGTAACAGAACATGCTTTGAGATTCAACCAGTTAACTCCTTGAACTTCTATATTCATTGCACTCCAGAGAGCAAGGGAAAATTCTGAAATGTAGCCACCCTTTAATGGCTGAAACAGGACAGCCATTCTACCACTCTCCAGCGCTGGGCACATGGGAGGAGAGGTTGAGTTTAGAGTTCATTCTGCAAGGAAGGAAGTGTATCCATTCTAGTTTATTCTTAATGCATAAGCCTGGTAATGACCTAAGCAGGCTTTTCAGTACCTGGCTGACATCTTGGAAGAACAAGTGAGGGATCGCATAGGAGCACATCCATAGGCAACATGTTATCAACCCACAACAGAGCAAAAAGTCCTCCTTAAACCTATTTGTCATTTAACAAAGATTCAAAGAATCAAAAGCAACTTGGCTAGGATCCAGTAAATATTTGTGAATATCAAAGCCCATCTGATATGTATCTCTTTGATGTCTAAATTCTCATAAGCTAAGCAACATTCAATACTGAATCCTTAATTTGTAAAAGAAGATCATTGAAGTCTGAAGTTAGGTGGCAGTCCTGTTGGACTGCTGTCCTGCCGACTGCTGTTTGAGTGGAAAAAGGAAGGTCTTGATAGAATTGTGCTGACAGATACTGATACAACCATGCTGGCATTTTCACATTGTAAATTGTGTAGTTTCACTCCTAACTCTTCAAAGCAACAGATGATTAAAAAAAGTTTTGGGTGAACACTGAAGTATATAAAAACTATAGAAATACAAGAATGAGGATACCCTAATAAAAGAAACTTTAAAACGTATTCTTAAGTAAGTAATATTCCAGACCATAATGGAAGTCATACAAAACACTGAAATTAGGGGTGAGACATCTTACAATACAAATATTCGTGAAGGTTGTGAGAGACAAAGATTCCTCCTGCCAGCATGACCTCTACCAAAGTTGGGAGGAGGGTTCTCAGGGCTTCTCTGTGACTGAGGGCAGCCTCAAACAGTAATCCAGTTGTCATCAACTCTACCTCTCAATGAAGTGAAAAATTTAGCATTAAAAACAGGTAGCTCTAATACTTGAACTGAAAGGAAAAACTGATGAAGAAAACAGTCCTGGAGATAGATGTATGGTGTGCTGATTTGTAAACATTGGCCTAGTTATGTATTTTAGCACAATGAATAACCATCCAGGGGATACAGAAAGATTGCCATCCGAATGGCTCTATAAAAGCGTGCACAGGGTATCGTCCACGCAAAACTCCACTGGAAGCATGGGTTCCTCTAAAATATATCTGCCATTAAGAAAATTGCCAGCAATTTTTTGTTGGCTAAATTTGCCATAAACCACATAAGTTTTAATTATTTGGAGTGAAGTGGTGCTATAAAAAACTTTATTAAGGCCCTGGCCAGTGTGGCTCAGGTGGTTGGAGCGCCATCCCATAACTGAAGGGTTATAGGTTCGATTCTTAGTCAGTGAACATGCCAAGGTTGAGGGTTCAATCCGTAATCTTGGCATGTGTGATCCCGGGTCCAGTGTGTACAATCCCCAGCCCAGGTGTATGTGGGAGGCAACTGGTCAATGCCTCTCTCTGGCACTGATGTTTCTCTCCCTCCTTTACCCTCTCTCTAAATGCAGTGAAAAACTATGGCCTCAGGTAAGGATTAAAAAAAACTTCATTAAGAAAAGTCTTAAATCTGTAAGTTTTCAAAATATTATCTTAAACATTTTATATAATCCCATGTAAATGAATACATTAACATTAGGACTTGAACATAAAATTATTAGACCTCTGTGATGATTAGATGAAATGGGGAATTTTAAAACATTATTAGGTTAGCTTTTATTACACATAATGAGAATCTTCCAGATGGTGTAGAAATCATTAAAAATTAATTTTATAGCCACTGGACTTGTCTTAAAGTGTCTTGAACTGATAAGCCTTCATAATTTTCTACCATTGCTTCAGTTCATTGATGAAGCAAAATGGCTGGCTTCTTAAAATTGATCATCTTATAATTATTAAAGTGTAGTGAATTCATTTTGCATAATATGTTTAAATTGAGTCCCCACCCCCAAAAAAAATTATGCTGTAGTATAGTAAATCTCAAATACCAAGAAAGAAAATGCTTTTTATATAAACTATTTGTTATAGACCCCTATTATTATAATTGGCCTTTTAATATTTGTTGATTGAAAAAGTACATGATAAAAAGCTACTATGAATTCAGTATTTATTAAAGTAAATATGTACTCATTAACCCAAATGGAACTTACACTTATTTGAAAAGTGAATATGCACTGTGTTACTAATGGTATAATATATATTGTATGTAGGATTAAATAATTCTTGCAATGGCTCTACTCCCCTGTTAGGAATTTGTGATTTATGCTGAACTATTGCTCTAGCCCTTGCTTAAGAAGATATGCAGTGTCAGTGTCATGAAACAAAGGGCATCAGAGAAGATTGCTGTTGTCAGTGGATCAAAAATGTGTCTAAAGTCTGAACAGTGTCTGTGCTGAGGACTTGGCTGGCTTTTTCTCATGTCACAATACTTCTAGGAAGGCGACTCCTCTTGGGTCAGAGGAGTCGTAATGCTGTTTATGCACCACAGTGACAAATACACAGATTGCAAGCTTTCATATTCTAATACATGTAAGTGCCTACTGAAGTTCCTAATTAATACCAAAGACCAGTGATGTTCAACTGGTGTGCCACAGGAATTTTCAAAACACCCAATACCTGATTATTTAGTCAGGGGCACTGACCTCTTTTCCCTTAGATTGTCAAATAAAAGAAATTGAAAACAGTCAATACAACACTAGCTCCAGTGTGAATGAATCAAAATTATACCCATTTTTGTCAGATTGGCAAAAGATATAATATATTATTTGGTGTGCCACAGACTTTTAGGAATTAGTTTATGTGTGCCATGAGATGAAAAAGGTGGAAAATTCCTGCCATGGACTAATTAATGCCATAGAGCAAGTCTGTTATGTATCAGTGGTAGTAATGCTTCCCAACTTTAAGTTCTGCAAATTGGTTAAATTCTTATAAACCTATGCCATGATATATCATAAATTCTTTTGCATTTATTTTTAAAAATAAAATCTTACAACTTACCTTTTAAAAGCTACTTTACTAATATTTTTTGCATCAGTGTTTGTCAAATTATCAATTAATAAGGAAGTAATCTTTTCTCTTTTTGTACCTAGCATTGTGTGCATATACTTTCTTATAAAATCAATTTTATAATACATATATTACATACACATGCATATATATATTACACATTTATACATTTATACATGTATTATATTCAATATTTCCAGGGAATATTAACATATTTACCATGCTCCTGATTAAAATATTTGAACTGTGTCTCGTGCCAATAGCTTGTCAGGTTTGGTGTGTTTGTACACATTTACTAATTAATTGGCGGTGTCTGTTGACTGCAGAGTGTCATCAGGGCAACTGTACATAGCCACAAATTCCTGATAGCAACCTTTTGGTGAGGACAGATATTTGAAGAAATAAGATTCATAAAATAGTTGGGAGAAAATAGGAGAAAATAGAGGGAAATAGAAACAAAAGAGTAATTAAAACGATAGGAAAATTTGCACACTGCAAAATATGAACAGAGATGAAATAACTAGTTAATCAAGCCCCAGGTAAGTTCTTGAGATTGGTCCTCACAATTTTTCAGCAAAAACTTTCTGTTATTTTTCATATCAGCCACTATGTTTTCAACTGTATGGTATAACAGTTACATATTTTGTCTTTTCCAGGAAAATTTCTACTTAATATTTTCTATATTTGTGTCCCTATAAGAATACTTGAATTCATCAGACCATGTTTCATGATTCTGAAAAACATGGTCACGGTATAAAAGCCTCAGCATCAACATAGGCTGTAGAGTTTGCCATGGAGAATTTACTTCAACTACCATCATTCAAGAATAGTGAAAGAGTTCTAGAACTTTTAAACCAATGATGATAGTGTTGCACAGAGGTTAAGAAATGAGAAATTGTGACTTTGTGTTCTCATCCTGCATTAATAACTGTGGACAAGTGACCTAACCTTTCAAAGTCTTTTTTTTTTTTCTTCTGAAAATCATTACCAGAGAAGAACTTCAAAGGGTTTCTTCTAATGAGACTTAAGGCATGGTGTAAACTTTCAAAAGTGTTGACTGTTGGTATATTTATAGTTAATTGCATTAGACAGCAGATAATTGTATATCAACATTTGAGGCCTTATCATGCCCTGCTGGTGTGGCTCAGTGGTTGAGTGCCAGCCTGGGAGCCAAAGGGTCACCTCTTCGATTCCAAGTCAGGGCACATGCCAGAGTTACAGGCCAGGTCCTCAGTAGGGACCACATGAGAGGCAACCACACAGTGATGTTTCTTTCCCTTTCTTTCTGCTTCCCTTTCCCCTCTCCAAAAATTAAATAGATACAATCTTAAAAAAAAAAAAAAACACATTTGAGGCCATATCAAATTATCTAGGCATGTCTAAAACAAAAAAAATGTGCATGCTAAATTTCTTTGGAAATAATTTGATTCCTTCTTTTGATTCTATATTTTTGTCTGACTTAGTTCTGCAACTATAAAAGAGCATCGTCCTTCCAAATTGCACAAAACTACCACTATATTACTCATTGTCACATGCATCATGAAAAGGTTCCCAATGGCCTTTCTTCCTATGGATTATAATTGTAGCATATAGATTAGTTATTAAAGATTGAAAAGGCATACAGAGATTTTAAAAAGCAACAAAATGAGTCATTGTACCTTATACTTCTTTACAAATAATTTCAATGATGGTTTTTATGCATATGCTTTTGTTCCATTTCCTTTTAATTCTCAGGCTAGATTATAAGAAGTAGACTACAGATATAAACAGTTCAGGACCTTTAATATAGCTATTTAAATCGTTTTCTGAAAGTGTTGTGCTCATTCATGCTCCTAGCAGCAGTGTTTGTGACTGCTGGCCCCTTCACAACCTTGTTGGCATTGTGTGTGTGTGTGGTGTGTGTGTGTGTTAACACCATTAAAGACTTTTTGAGGCCAACCTTATAAATTGAATAGTGTGGTTGTCTTTAGTCCTCAGTTATTAACAAGGCACCATTTGGTCAGTAATCTTTTTTCTAAGTTAAAATGAGTTCTGTATGCTTTATGTTTGAAAAGATTAAACAGGATCAAAGTTTATCATGCTTATTAATAGAGTTGCCTTGAAAAAGACTTATCTGGTCCTGTAGCAAGTCAGTGATTGCAAGCATAGTGATCTTACAGCTGTGACATTGGTTATGGGAATACAGAGCAGTTCTATGTTTCTTTTCAAAATCATCATTCCAAGTTATATACAAGGTAGTGATACAGGCAGTGTAATTCAATAGCTCTAAAGAGAGGTTACCACGGTTACCTGGAGCATCAGGCAGGAGACTTCTTCTTAGGCTCATTGTAATAATACAATCACTTGTTTGAATTGAAGTGAAAATGTTAGAGTGCTTTTTTTAACTTTGTTAGTGGCATGAATTATATTTTTTATTTATTCTAAAACACTGTGAAGGAGGTACAGTTCTGCCATTTTATTTCAAATAAGTCCTAGATGTCCTGCTTGACCTACAGCTAGATTCCAGTGTTTATATTCACCGTTACTCAAAAGGAGAGTTGAATGGAAACCCGTGGTTACTATTGCCATTATTTGTAGACATCTTTCTGATAGATGAGGGTGATTGGAATGAAAGGATAGTTAGGAAAAGCAAACCTCAGTGAAGACTCTGACTGCCTGTTTAGAACTGGAGGCTCCCTCCCCTCCACCTACGCTCCCACTTTCTATCTCTACTTAGGGCTTTTTCTCCCCTCTGTATGCACCATCTCACATACTAGATCTAGTTATTTTTTTCTCATGCCACTAGAAATATGTTCCATGAAGGTGGGGATTTAAACTGTTTTTTTTTTTTTCACTTCCCCATCCCCTGGGTCTAGAATATCTGACAGTTCATAGTAGATGTCCAATAAGCCTTTACTAAGTCAATTAATAAACTTACCAAAAGGATATTTTTAGAAAATACAATGACAAACCAGATGAAATAGATGTGACTAGCTTTTTTGAGAATACATGATAAATTGTGTTTAACTTTTGACCTGTCTCTCAAAGATATAGCAATGTAACAATGCTAACCAAAGCTTTTTAAATGCAAGAACATATCTGGTGGTATTTAACTTATATTTTGGCTAGATTTTCTTTATTTAACATAAATATTTCCAAAGCCAGATTTGCAGTACCTGTGAAATACCATCCATTTACCATCTATTGAAGTTGGGAAAAGCTAGCATTTGGGGTAATGCTGTTATCTTTTCCTCTTTCCACTCAGTCATTTCAGTCTTTGTTATTGAAAATGTTTTGGGGAACTCAATACATTGACTTCATAACCTTTGTAACTGGAATCCATCAAGTACAATTGATTGAAAACCATTCGTGATTTGAACACTCCTTAATATTTGATGATATTAAGAAATTAATGTTAGTTATTTTAGGTGGATATTGGTATTTTATGTTAAAATCATCCTTATTTAGAATTATTTAATGAGATAATTACAGAAAATAATGTCTGAGTTTTTGTTTTGTGTTTGAAATTCTGTGAGTCAGAATAATAGAAATGTGGATGAGGGAAGTTGATATGATAGTCTTTGGGGCTGCGTAACCAGGGGTTGATGGTAAGTATATTATTCTTTCTACTTCTGTATATATTTTCTCTGTAATAGACAAAAAACAAGAAAGAGAAAAAGAAGAGTAGGAGGAGAAAGGGAAAGGAAGGGAGAGTGTGAGAAGACAAAAGAAAGAATAAAAACATATAAGCAACTATTCATAAAACAATTGATAGGACAGAGATAACATTATTAAGTGCTTTTTATATGCAAACCACTGTTCTCAGTCTTTTAATCCTCATAATAACCATATTAGGTGAGTTCTACTATAGTTACTAATTGTCAGATGAGGAAGTTGAAATTCAGAGTGATTAGAAAACTCATCCAAAACATAAATAGTGAAGCTATAAGCTGTTTGTTTTACTGAGTCAGTTTAAGGTGCATTATTATTTTATCTATTTCTAAAAAAGAAACATTTAAAATTTTTATTTGAAACTTATTGAAAAATGATTTTAAGCCTCTTTATATATGTGTGTGTATATATGTATATGTATGTGTGTCTATATGTATATAATTCTTTATAAATCAAAAAGAAAATGCAAACCAAATAAGCACTTTCTAGAACATTTTCTTTTTTGCGTCGGTTATCGGCGCCTGCGCACCTTTGTGCAGTGCCACCCTCCTGCGCCAGGGCAGTGCGATGGCAGCGCAGCTCTCATTAAAAGAACACTCCGTTACTCTCTCTGGACTTTATTCCAAGTCATTGGAACCTGTTCTGCAACTTTTTGATGCTGGCATTTTCCAGAACGAGCCAAAATATACTGGAGGGTTTTCAGCAATGACCAGGATATTAGTTTTTTTTTTTTTTTTTTTGTCTAAAATGAATCTTAAAAGGCTTAATAAGTTTAAACCTTGAAGGACTGCACTTGCCTAGTCAGGCACAGAATAACACTTAAGTTAGCATGTGCACACACAGGCATAAATATGTAACAAGTGCCGACTAGACTAGGGTGATTGTAAAGGCTCACTATGAATTTGAAGATATTAAAATGTGGGGCATAAATGTTTCTGAAAAAATAAATAATGTGGACCTCCTAGCTGGGTACTCTGTGCATAGGTGCTCATTGTACATATATAAAATGTCTGTGGGAGGCGGTCATGGAGAGAACATGATCACCTGTTGTCCTGCAAGGTGGACCTGGACTATTGGAAGCGCTTCATCCCCTCACCTGTCCTTTGAATGCATGTTCTGCCCACCATTCCCATGGTGGGGCCCATTTGCAAGGACACAGCCTTGAGAGAGCCTCATGTTGTTGAGACTTGAGAACATCTGGATGGCCATACATGTCAGAACCCTGCTGAGGCCTCCAAATAAACATAAGATTCTGGTGGGTGGGTGTGGAGATCTACTCGTCTGGCAGTCTCCCAAGACAAGCCTTGTGTGTAAGTTCCCTTGCTTACCTGACATCTACCAATATGGAGTGGTTTGCCTCTTTTTTCAATCTTTCCTTGAGCTCCATGTACTGGAGGCAATTGATGAATCAACCATGTTGTAACAAAAGATTAGATGAGACATGAAAAGTAGGTTGAGGCCTACACAAGCTGAATGTTGGATTGGCAAAAAAATCTGTTTAGTTTTTTTTTTTTTCCATAAAATAAAGGACACCTTTTTATTTTTGCCAATAAATTCATTGATTTAGATATTTTGGGTATGTCAGCTATCCCCTGCTTTTGGCTTCTTAGTTTGTAGAGGCCAGAGGTGCTGTTAAACATCTTCCAGTGCATAAGACAGCCCATGGCAAAGAATTATTTGGCCAAAATATCAATAGTACCAAGAAACTTTGCAAACCACTTTTGACACATTCAATCTGTCACAGAATCTTCTCCATACACTGTACAAAACTTTTATCTTTTTGCATTGCAGTTGCATTTTTGCCTTTCTTGAAATAAAATATCCAAAAATCTTGCATATATTCTTCCATCTTCAATACTAAAATGACTGCACAAAAAATTCACCAAGTTTGATAAGTTTTTAAAATGTACCCTGATATGACAGCTGCCATAATACATTCTAACAAAATTGTTTACAATGAAGTTAAAGACAACTAAGCACTACTAGAGCAAGCGTTATAGGGGAAAAAAACAAACAACTAAACAAAATTTTGGCGAACCCACTATTTCATGCAAAAGAGATTTTTACTAAAGAAAGTTTTGAAGAAGGGCAGAGAAGAAACCAAATATGCTTAATTAAAAAAAAACTCTGATGGAAATGTAAAATATAGACTAATTATGGCTTGGAGCTGCTTAATTAAGGACAGTAAGAGGGACACAGGGGGCAGAGCACAGGTGAATCTGGGTTACTGTCAAAAGTGGGACAGGAAACTGGGTGAATGACAAAAATCCTCTAAAATTCTATGAGTAAATATCAGGCATATCCTGAATTGTTGTTCACATCATCTTTATTAAAAATATTAAAATAAGTATTAAATAAATTACACAAAATACTTAAAATTCATCACATTAACTCAGGATGTGCGTTGATGTATAAATGCAATAAGTTTGTTTTATTTAGAGGTTCTGGTTATAAGTTGAAAGACAGTCTACTATCTAGACATAGCTAGGAAACAATTGACACTGTTACTTAATATAAGATTTAGCTTTGAAACCTGTAAAGTCCGTGTCTGGAATGCAAATAACTTTAAAAGTACTGTTTATTTTCAAAGATATTGTTCAAATGTAACTCTATAGTACAAGGGACATGCTAGGTGATTATTCAGTATCTATTACAGTCCCATGATGATTGGCATGTGGCATTACATAACAGTACATAATAACATATGATGACTGTAATTAAGTGCATTAACTTAAGACTTTGTCTTTTAACTATCCTCAGTGGATACTGAATGAAGGTAAATTAAAGGTTCATTAAGCTGGATTCAGAAGAAAAAAAGTGTTTTCAAATGGCTGATGTACTGTGAAGTTAAATGGGTTTATTAAAATCTGCTCTTCAGTGTTTTCTCAACTGACAAGTCCAGACTAAACTCTTTGAAGTGTTTTAAGAAATTAAAAACAGCATTTATTTTCACAGTTTTTTTTTTTTTTTTTAACATTTTGAGCTTTAATGTATAAAACAGTTGGGGAGAACATTAGAAATTTGGCTGTTTCTACATCAAGGTGACCTTTGTTTCCTTTTAATTGTTTTTTGTTTGTTTGTTTAATGTTCTGTGTCTGAAAGGAGAAGCAAAGCAGAAAGGCAACGATAACTATGCTGTGGAAGGAGACAAAACGTCTGCAGCACCCAGCGTTTTCCCATTCATCTGAGCCAGAAATTGCATTTCTAAAATAAAAGAGTTGTCCTTTAAAGTTTGAATGGGAAGTCACAGAAAATTATAGGCAGGGAAAGATGTTTAACTGATTCTAATTCCTAAAGGTGTCAAGAAGGCATTTAAAATACTAAAAATGTAATGAATTTGAGCTTTTCCATATACTTATCATTCTAATAGCATTATTAATGTGTGGGCAATGATTGCCCTTTAGAAATATTACTATGAATGTAATTTCAGCATTTCAATTCTCTGGCACAGGAATATTTACTAATATTTGCTCTTTTAAAAATTGCTCTGTTTCTAACATCTTATAAATAGGAAGAGCCTTTGGTTTTCACAACAAACAAATACCAATATAGCTGTGTGCATTTTTATTATGGGTAAACATGAGTATGTGGGTAGGAAAAGAAGGAAGCATTAACCTTACCAATGGTCCACAGACTCTGAAGGCAAAACATTTCCTTACCTGAAAGTTTCCCTGGTCTAAGCCTGGCATTTACAGGTTTAGTTCTGTATACATTTTGGCAACCTTTTGACAGTAGCTTGTATAGACTACCTGCATTCTTATTGGGAACAATTATAAAATGAAGAAATTTTGTCTGGGGTTTAGGAAGGAAAGTCGTGGCAAAGACAGAGGAAGAATGATAGAAGTTTGAAATAATCTTTTATTTTTTTAAAAAAGTTTCATTGAAATAAAATTGTGCAGTTTGATGGTATTTAATACCTTCAGGGTAATACAACTATCACTATAATCAGATCAATTTTAGAATATTTTCATTACTCCAAAAATAAAGATCCCATCTATTAACAGTTACATGATTACTTCCCATTTCCTCCAAATCCGCTTCCCCAGCCTATACAATCGCTAATCTACTTTGTCTTTATAGACTTCTCTATCTAGATATTTTCTAAAATTGAATTGTACAATATGTGACCCTTTATGGCTGACTTATTTCTCTTAGCATAATGTTTTCAAGAAATTTTCATGTTGTTGTATTTATCAGTATACTATTGTCACTGCTGAATAATATTCCATTATATAAATATAATGCCTTTTATTTAATCTTTCATTTGATAAATATTGAGTTTTTTTCCCCATTGTGGTTATTATGAATAACACTAGCCTGAAGCATGTGTGGACAAATCTTTACATAGATATATTTCATTCCTCTTGATTATTATAACTAAAAGTGGAATTACTTGGTCACATAGTAACTTAATGTTTAAGCTTTTGAGGAACTGCCAGACTACTTTCCAAAGCAGTTGTACATTTTACATTCCCACTAGTAATATATGAATGTTTGGATTTCTCTACATCCTTATCAACACTTTGAGTTTTTTTGAGTGTAGCTAATCTAATAATGTGAAGTGGACTTTCATGGTGATTTTTATGTGTCTTTCACTAGTGACATTCAACATTTTTGTCATGTGTTTAGTAGCCATTTGCATAGCTTCTTTTGAGAAATGTACATTTGAATCCTTTGTCCATTTTTAAAATTTGGTTGTCTTTTTATCCAATTATGTTCTTTATATGTGCTGGACAATGCCTCACATATGATTTTCAGTTATTTCCCCCTATCATAAAAAGGTGATTTAGCTGACGTATAATTTATTGTTTTTTGTCTTTTTTCACTTGTGCTTTTTGCAATAAAGTATTGAAACACAGAAATGTTGAAAAACACACTGGGCCTTAAGTATATTTTAAAGGAACGTTTTCTAATGTTTTGTATATAAGCATCCAGATTATGCCTGAAGTGGGAGGTGGGATTTTGAAGTCAATAACTCCAAATCAAAGAAAGCTTTTGAAACCTTGGAACAAAACATAGGCCAGGGAAAGCAACTTTTTAAATGCATCTGTTCTGGAAAGTCAAATAAATATGTAAGTGTCTTTCTGAAACTCTAGGAGGGGATCCCTTAAGAAGCAAAGGATGCAAAAGAGCCAGCACCAAAATGACTATTATTATTCCTTTAAATAGTGTAGGATACTATTGATATTTTTCTAATTTAACTTGCTGTCTTTAACAATTTGTTTTTAGTGAATATAAGAAGTGTTACACTCTAAAGACAGTGTTTCAGATACCCCAAAATACACAGGTTCTCTTTATAACAGTGATTAGGAGATTATTTTTGTGGGTTGTATGGTTTGTCTAACCCTGCTTTTTCTTTAAGGTCTTAAATTCTTAAACTGAAAATTCTCTCATTAAAGTAGTTTTCAGATTTCCATTTTTACCTTAATTTGAGCTTAAGTTTCCAAGTTGATGAGTGAGTGTCAGCCGTATCACTAAGATGACTAGGGTATGGCTTTATAAAGTGCCTACTCTCTCAAAGTTAGCAACATTTGCTTAAACCCTTGCACAATATGGGTTTGAACTGCACAGGTCCACTTGTACATGGATTATTTTCAGTAAATATTTACAGTACTGTAAATATATTTTTCCTTATGATTTTCATAACATTTTCTTTCCTCTAACTTTCTTTATTGTAAGAATACTGTATATAATACATATAACCTATAGGATGTTAATTGGCTATTTGTTATTGATAATAGTTTCCAGTGAACAATAGGCTTTTAAAAAAATTATTTTATTTTTTAGAGGGAAAGGGCGAAAAAGGGAAAGAAACATCAGTGTGTAGTTGCCTCTCATGCACCCCCTACTCGGGACCGGGCCTGCAACCCAGGCATATGCCCTAAATGGGAATCAAACTAGCCACCCTTTGATTCATAGACCAGTGCTCAATCACTGAGCCACACCAGCCAGGGCAACTATAGGCTTTTAATAGAAGTTTTGGCGGGGGGGAGGTCAAAATTTATATTTGGATTTCTGACTGTGCAGGGGTCGACACTCCTAACTTGTTCTTGAGTCAACCGTATATCATAATATACACTTAATCCAGGCATAATTATGGCTGCCTGGTACTATGTTTTTTTTTTAGACAAGGCATTGAAATCTGAGGTATTTTTAGTTATAAGAAACCAGAATGTTTGTTTCCTTAAACAGGAGTTTATTTTTACACACAGAAACATTTGGACTACTGCTTATTGGGGTGGAAAAAATTGAAATGGAATTCAACACCTTGAGAATCTTATTTATATGTTTTTAATCAAGTCTTAACTTGGTCCATTGCCCAATAAATCTCTTCCAAGCATTAAACTCTACAAACTTCTGTCATTAGAACTTAACAATTATAAAGAACATAAGTATGTACTAAATATAACATGTTGTATAGAATTACTGTAACATGGTATATTATATATGATCATAAAATTACTAAACTTAGTGTATACACATTGAGTTCTAAATAACCGAACTTTGGTAAAGAGCACCATTATAAATAGTATAGATGGTTTCAGTCTTCACCGTTACCTATCTGTTTCTCTCTCTGGGTTACCTGGTTTTCCTGCTTCACTGTGATAATGTTCCTGGTGCTAGCTTTCTTTGGTCTATATCATCATTTTGTGAAACACAGTTCTCATGGCGTCTTTATACTGGGAGAACCTGCAGTAAACACTATATGAAGAGGGATGTTGTGGATCCTGGATGGCAGGAACCATGTATGTTGTGGCTGCTAGTGAACAAATACACACAGAACAGGAATCCTGTGGCAAAAAAGGGATGGCATGGCTGCTCTCTGAGTCAGAGAGCGGGCCGGACCCCTGCCCCGACAGGCTTTTATTGTTTTCCTGGGTACATTACAAGGAGGGTAGTCCTCATTTACTGTGCGCAGTTCCCGTTAGGTACTTAACTTTTACAGATAACAAAGGAGAGGATATTGCTAATCACATCAAAGAAGAAGGATATTTGCAAATGTAAAGGGAAAAGCAGTTGGATTGTTAACACTCCATACTTGGGAGGGTTAGCTCAGATTTTAGGAAGTAGCAGTAAGCCCTTGCTGCCTCAATTCAGGGTGAGGGAGTTTTAGCAAAAGTAAGCCTCTAGCGGCCTAGGTACAATGCAGGCCTCATTCCTCATGGGAAAACCTCTCCACGGGTGTGGTCCTGCATGCCAACTCGCTTCCCACTGGTTTTCCACGTGAGGGCTGAGCTACATTTCCACGGCATGAGAAACAGTTCCCCACAGTGGGACCTCCCAAAAATGGAATTTATTTATAAAAATTGTGTATTCATTCTTACATATTTGAAGTTCAGTCACCTTCAAAGTACTTTCTATTTGATGAAATATACCTATTAAGACATTTTTTCCACTGCTCAAAACAGTTTTTGAACTCATTGATTTTGATGGCTTTTAGTGCTTCTGCCACTTTCGTGGCACCTCTTCCACATCGGCAAAATGTACTCCTTTAAGGACTTTATTCGTGGAGGAAAAAAAGTCACTCATGGTGAGATGGGGTGAATAGAGAGGGTGAGGCATGGGGCTCATGCTGTTTTTGGTCAAAAACTGCTGAACATTCACTGTGGTGTGGGCAGGTGCGCTCATAAATCACCCATTGTGAAATGAGCAAACATGTTGAAAGGGCCTTAAAAAAAATTCACTGAAGCCAAACACAGCCTCTTACAACAATGCCAGCTGGTGCACTGATACAGATGGGTTCCTAGAACACTCACCTAGTGGGGGAAACCTGTACTACAAGGGGCCTGCCCTCCAGAAGATAATTCCATATTTTTGGAGGGGGATGTATATATTTCTCCTAGGCCTCTCATATGTACCGGATTCTCAGAGTCCCTGTTTTGACTCCTGCATGAAGATATTCATTCCCAACTTCCTGCATGAGTTCATCTTTATTATTTCTTTAAGTGACTTCTTTATTTTTAAGCTCTATCCATTCTTTCAAGGCACAGCTTTAGTTCTCATGGAAACCCTCCTTAATTTCAGCGTTCCTAAATTTTTATTTTAGACCCCATATTTTACTTCTTAATTAGGTTTAAAGTGTATATATAACTTTTTTATCTTTGCTGATAGATTGTAATTGACTTGAAGCAATTTCTTACGTATTTCAGTCTGTATTTTCACAGTTTCAATACTTACACATATTCTTGTTGCCTAATTAATCTTAAAGATGATGCTTGGCAGCCATTTATAGATGCTTACTCTCTCTTAAGAGCTGAGCTAAGTGCTTGAAATTTATCCATTGAAGTCTCACAGTGGCCCTATAACTATAGTCATTCTGTGTTGTGTGTAAGTCTGTGTCTGCAGTCTGGGAAAGAGAATCTCAGAAAAGTAAATAAATACATGACCGTCTCTGTTTTCAACTCAAGTGAGTAATTTTTTCCTGTATTGTGTTGTAAAACTGTTATTGTTTTCTACTATCATGAATGACATCATTAATTCATGTATCATAGTTTTTTACTTTTTAAAGAGCTTCCCATCTTTAACTGCAATGTGATACTTTGTTTTTGATTATTAGAATCTTCATGTTAGAGATGTGCTCTATTATTTCCATCCTGTTGAGTTCATAATATATATTATGCAACTTCATTTGAATAGCATAATATCATAAAAATTAGTCCTATTCCAAGAACCTCTGATTGCAATTTTATAAACACATGTTTCATTTAACTTGAACTTATTTCTGAGAGATGAAAAATGAAACCTGATGAACACCGTCAATATTATTTATGGCAATTTTGATTATAATTTAGGAGGAAGGCAGAAAGAGGCACTTTGCTTTAAGAACAGATGATTTAGTAAATCCTAATTTTGTTACATTAAAAAAGTCAAACTCGATACAGTTTTTTCCTCCCTCCCTATTTTTAAAGAATAAATAAAAATCTTTTCTTTCCTTTGGAACAATTCGTTCATGCTTTAGAAGCCACTTAATTAAATTATTACCTGCTGGAGCACCATCTGTTTTCCTCCTATAAATAAGAAGCATGGTTTTCTTTTACATAGGCTTGGTAAATATGTAGAAGGTGCCAAAAAGCAATAAATATCATCAGCAGATGGACTGAGGCACTTCAATCTCAGTACAGTCAATCTCTATACAGTCAGTCTTGATTGTTCTGGGCATAGCTAAATGGATTTTTCTGGATGCGTTCCTTTCAAAATTTATTATGTGTGGGAGGGGAGTTGGATTAATCTCCCATAGATCTCTTTACATTCTCCCCCTCAAGACACGGGACCTGATTTTGCTGTTAACTCTTTGTCATCATTAAACACATTGGTTCTGAAAGATGTATGTAAATAACTTTATAATGTGTCCAAGGGACTTGAAGATGGTAATTCTGGCATGGATTTTCCAGAGTTCACTGCTCCAGAAGCTGCTTCTGTCTCCCTTCTACTCCTGTGTGCCTCATTCCCCTGGACACTTGTCTTCACATGTGACTCAGACCCACAAGTCTCCTATTTCACCCTTTCATTCCAGGCTCTGTGTCCTGTTCAGGAATGAGAGAGAGTCAGCCACTTATGGTACAAATTCACCTGTGGTTTTCCCTTTCTACTTCAATAATATTCAGGATTTGAGATGGCCGGGTGTGGGTGGCATTCATGTGAGTGATGGATTAATTTAATTAGTGTTAATCACCTTTATTTGTCATTAATCTTACATTAATTATATAAAATTAATGGTACTTAAAACATACATTTATGAATTATCTCATTTTGTTTTCACACACAAATCTAGTTTTACCTATGAAGAAAAGTGACTTGCCCTGGGGGTCAAAGCTAGTAATTTGGAATCCAGAATTCAAAACTAATTCTCTTGGTCCCTAATAGTTTATCATTTTAAAACAAAGGCAGTTATGTTGGGTTTTACAGTTTATCAACTGCTTTTAGTTACAATATTTAACTTCATTCATCAAATGAACTCTTAGAGGAACATAGAGTAGACATTGAGGGGTGTCCAGGCTGTGGCCTGCAGGCTGTATTTGTCCCAGGATGGCTATGTATGCAGCCACACACAAAATTGTGACTTTACCTAAACCTTTTTTTTTTTCCTCATCAGTTTTCGTTGGTGTTTGTATATTTAATGGGTGGCCCAAGACAACTCTTCTTCCAGTGTGTTCCAAAGATGCCAAAAGTTTGGACACCCCTGCTACATCCTCTTTTAAAGGTTGAACAAGCAGAAGTAATTAATCTAAGACACATTGCTGGTAAAATTTCAATTATTTTACAGTAGATTCTATACTCTTTTCACAATGCCATACCAATTGGAGCCTATTATTTTTTGAGCAGCTACAAGGCTCCAGATACAAAGATTAAAGATAACTAGACAAGTTAAATACAACCAAGAGTGAACCTGAGCACAAGCGAGGCTGAGAAAGAGCATGTGCAATGCTTGCTTGACAGCAGGGAGCAGGGTGAAGGATCAGGATGGGAGTTTAGGCCAGGGCATCGAGGTCCTATAGCCTTGGAAAGCAGAGTGTGCAATGTCACGTTAGTGCAGAAAAAAATACCTTACAGGCTTTTAACCTGTCAAGTGACAGTGATGAGATTTGTATTTTTCAAAAACAGCTTTCCTGGTATTCTGGTTATTCATTGCTGATAACAAACTACCCTCACATTTTGCAGCTTTGAACAATAAACATTTTGTTATTCCTCATTATCTAATCAGAAAAATGGGCAGGTGTCAGCTGGCCAATTTTTTTGTTGTACAAGCTCGTCACTCAGTAAAAATCAGGTGGTGGCTGGTCTGATCTCATGTGATTGGCATTTGGGTTTATATATTGAGATGCTTGGACTCAGCTTCTTCTCCACATGGTCTCAGGGCCTCTCAGCATCCCCTCTCCAACAGAGTAGTTGGACCTCTCTGGACTCCAGGCTCCAAGGATTCCTTCTTTGTAAAAGTTATCCATTTCTTAACTACAGCTCTCATAAGATTCTTTAGGAAATAAATATTGCACTATCATTCAATTTGACTTTAAGAGCTGCCACATTTAACTTAAATAATTACTCTTAGGATATATATGTATACCTGAGAAAGCATAGATATTTAATATGAGGAAATTGTTAATTATTCACAGGTTGTCAACATTATGAATTTAGTCCAACAAACATTTGCTCGGTCAAAGAATTATTATAAAAATTGTAGGCAGTAAAAGTAAGAATAATAATTCTTGGAGCAGAACCAGAAAGAAAAAGTGTATTGAAAATTAAAAATTAAAAATCCATTAAAGTCACAGTAGCTATCAAGATGAATGCATAGTGTATTTGGGGAAGCCACAGGTAAGTCTGATGAGGCCAGAGAGTGGCAGCTTGTATCTGTGTGTGAATGTATGAGGTTACTCACTAATCTCCACTTTTCATCTAAAAGACTCTAAGGGAGCTCCATAGTAATGGAGATTATGGGACAATGCCATACTACAAAATTTTGTTACAGCTTTATTATGGGAAAATTCAGTGATGTTCTTATGTGTTGTATTTTAATCTTTGGAAGAATTCAAAATATACCTTCATGTGATAGATTTCTGTCATTATACAGACTGGGTAATAACACATATTCTGGAACCACCCACCTGAATTTAATTCCTGTGTGATATGAAGCAAGGGACTTCGACTCCCTCTCTTCTGTGCCCTATCTGTAAGATGAGGATGATGTAATGGTGACGTGATAGTACTGTTCTGGGAATTAAATGAATTAATATAAGTAGAGGATACATAGTGGTACATAAACATGCTATTTTTTTCTAATACTATATACTTGAGCACAATTATACTAGTCAAGGTCATCTACTATTAACAACTTGTATTGAGAAACATGTTTCTGTTCTCTGAACTTAATTTTGGTTTTCTATATCCTTAAGATTATGCTCCTTTTCAGGTAGAAACTATAATATTTCTATTATGTTGTGCTATCAAGTACATTAAATTACTCAGAGAACTGTTAAAGAGCTCAATGATTTACAGGATTAAAAAATAAATAAAAAGAATGGTTGGTTCTTAAGATATGATTGAGATGTAGAGATTTTGTTTGGGGGTTCTATATAAGTTACTTTTTATGGAAGATGATTGGAATAAGAAGTCTCACAGTCAAAATAGCTGAGAAGAAGGGTCTTTAGTTCTTCCCACAGAGTATCAGAGGATAGAATTCACAAACAGTAGGTTAAGTTAAATTTTACTATTGTTGAATATTTTGAAGACTCAAGTTTTGTTGTATTTGGAATGGTAGAGCAAAGCATAATGTTTGGTTTGGTCCTTAGGTCATCAATTAAAATATTAAAAGATCCACTGATTGTTTATAATTCAACACATAGCATTTTCAATATATAGAAAAGAACAAAATGAACTCTTTCTGGTCAGTTATTTTATTATTTTCAATGAATTTCTGAGACATCTATAGTAAAATAAGTAGAATGGAAGAGTAGAACTGAAATAATGGGAAAGCCTGAAGGGAGGCTTATAAAGGAAAGATAAAGGATGTATTATGGGTGGAAATAAAATAAATGAGAAAAGAAACTAAAATTCATGTTGGTAAAGTAATGATATTTGACATTAAAAATTGAAGTGCTAGGTGAATTTAAAAATTTTGTATATATTAGTATATACTACCATTCAATGGTGTCAATTATATAAAAGTTCTGTTAAATGTTTTACATTTCATGTCTTTGTGAATATTGCATTTTCATGCCTCTTGCTTGACATTTAATTTCATAGCAGCATTACTTTTATGTGCCACTGGGAGTCTTTCATTTTTTATAATATAACTGTTCATAAATAAAACATAAATGACATAAGCAATGTCCAGTAGAGGTTTAAGTAAGTTGTTTAGTTGCTTTAATTTACCCAAAAGTATTATTATTCATGTGTGTGAATTTGTAATAAAATTAATGTCTTAATGTCAAACTTTCATATATATGTAATATATTGCTATATTATTTCTTATTCTGTTTCTTCTTGTTTAACACATTCTCTTTTATTGAAAAGGTTAACAGTTTCTAGTATTATCATATTTTTAAAAAGGTCAGTTATAGAAAGAACTTGAATTTTGTACTTTAAAATAATATTTTGTCACATTTTTCCAGATAAAATTTTATTTTTCTATCAGCAGGGGGCCTAAAACAAAATATTGTAAAATTGTATCTTTATATAGCTATGAAAATATATATATTTATGTATATAGCATCTTAGAGGTAAGAAAAAATAGCAAAATCTTGGGAATTTGTTTCTCATTTTTGTTACCTGAGATAATTTCAGAAAAGCATTTCAATGTTGATTTTGTCATCAGTCATCAGATGAAAGCTTCACAGTCCTTAGTTTTCTTACCATTAATGTGTTCCTACATTTTAGGAAAACATAATAATTCACTTAAACTAAATTTTAGACCAAGATTAAGTGAATTAATATATATCATCGTTGTCTTCCAAGGACCATACCACACTATTGACTATAATGAATTCCTATCATTGTATTTTAGGTTACATTACCAATATTAATTTTCTTTAGTTCATGGTCTAATAGTTTGAATGGCAAAATTTTTACATTTGGATCTTACCATTGGATTTTTAGCTAAATTGTAGATCTTCAGAATTTACCCAGTATAAGTTTGTGACAGTTCATGTGATACATATTTTCTTACTAACTGAATTTTGAATGGTTGTAAACATATTGTACCAATGCATTTTCTGGGCTGTTTTCTTCCCCACTAGTTGATTGCAGTATTATGATATATTAACACTTTTCCCTAATGACACCCTAAAGTAACAAGAATGAGTAGAGTGATTTCATAAAATGAAAGCACAGATTCTGAGTGCATTCAATTGATTACCTCTCCGGGGGCCTCAAACAATCTTTTTGTGTTAACATTTTAGGAGATGCAGTAATGTAAACTTTAGAATAAAATACTTCCAGTTGTAGAAAACTGTTGATATTATTTGAAGAATAAAGATATTTAAAAAGTAAGCCAATAAAATACCTATGGAAAAAGTGAAAAATAGAGGGCTTAGTGGCCCCATGTAGGTAAAAGCTTCATCTCTTCCTGGAAATCCAAAAGTCATAGTCAAAAAGCAGCAATTTAAGATCATTCATGCTGACTGAAAGGATAAAAAATTGCAGTGTATCTAGCAAGCTAAGAGGCTTCTGGCAGACAGCTCTCAAAGAGTCAAGTGGGCCAGGTTTCTTTGTCTCCTCATTTTTGCTTCCTCCCTGTGTTTATTTCTGTACATTAGGTAGAGCTGCTTTGACTCCCTATAACAGGCATCTGTGAATTGTGGGGTGGAACTGTAGGATTTGCCAGGGTAGGGCAACACAATTTACAGCTTTGAGGCTCTGTGTTGGTGGAGGGCTCAGACAGGGGACTGTGCCACTGCCTAGCTCCTGGGGATTTGCATGGCACTTGCCCCATTTCCAGTCACTTCATCCATTCCCTATATGCAACGGGCACCCTTCCAGCTGTTGCCATGATGTTGAACAGAGCAAACCCACAAAAAAAGAACTAAATGAAACAAAGATAGCCAACCTGTCAAATGCAGAGTTCAAAGCACGGGTGATCAGGATGCTCCAAGAACTCACTGAGTACAGCAACAACATAAAGGAAGAAATAAAGGTTACACCAAGTGAAATAAAGAAAAATCTACAGGGAACCAACAGTGAAGGGAAGAAAGACACAATTCAAATCAATGATTTGGAACGTAAGGAAGAAATAAACATCCAACCAGAACAGAAGGAAAAAAATTTTTTTTAAAAAGGAGAGTTTAAGAAACTCTGGGACATCTCCAAATGTGCCAACATCTAAATCATAGGGATGCCAGAAGGAGAGGAGGAAGAGTAGGAAATTGAAAACTTACTGAAATAATGATGAAGGAAAACTTCTCTAATTTGGTGAAGGAAATAGACATACAAGTCCAGGAAGCACAGAGTCACAAACAAGTTGGACCCAAAGAGGACCACACCAAGACACATCATAATTAAAATGCCAAAGGTTAAAGATAGAGAATCATAGAAGCAGCAAGAGAAAAGCAGAAAGTTACCTACAAAGGAGTTCTCATAAGGCTATCAGCTGATTTCTCCAAATAAACTTTTCAGGCAAGAAGGGACTGATAAGAATTATTCTAAGTGATGAAAAGCAAGGACATACAACTAAGATTATTCTATCCAGCAAAGCTATCATTTAGAATTGAAGGGCAGATATCAAACCATTATTACATGAAATGTTAAAGGGGCTTATTTAGGAAAAAGAAGATCAAAACTATGAACATTAAAATGCAACAAATTCACAATTGTCAACAACTGAACCTTAAAAAAAACCCCAAAAAGAATAGAAAGAAACAACTAAGAAAACAACCAGAACAGGAACAGAATTATAGGTATGGAAATCACATGGAGGGTTATCAGTGGGGAGGAGGGAGAAGGACAGAGGAGAATGGAGGATGAGGCGCAGGGATTAAAAGACATAACTGGTAGCACAAAATGGGGTGATGTTAAGAATAGCATAGGAAATGGAGAAGTCAAAGAATTTATATGCATGACCCATGGACATGAACTAAGGGGGGATTGCTGGAGGGAGCAGGGTACCAGGCAGAGGGAGGCAAAGGGGAAAAATGGGGCAACTGTAATAACATAATAAAATATAATTCTAAAAAAAAGAGCCAAATACGATTGTATCGATGTGTTAATTCTTGTCACCCTCAAAATCCTCTCAGGCCACTGCAAACCATGCATAGTAGAGAGTAGGAGAGGATGGAAAACAGGTCAAAAGCATGTTGAATGTGAATGGTAGCTTTCAAGTTCTAAGCATAGTTGTTTTTGCTCTTTGCCCCTTAGCAGCGGGAGAAAAGAACAATGTTGAAAGTATTGCTAAGAAGAGATCTAAAGTAGAGGTTTTGGTCTTTTCCTCAGAGCAATGTATTTGGAAGCAGCTCACCCTCATTCAACAACACAGTGCTGGGAAACAGTGGTGCCTGCCCGGGCACTGTGGAGAGCAAACAACAGAGGGTTTTTAGGTCCTGCCATCAAAGTGGCCCTTAGACATCTAAGGATCAAGGCAGGGCCATCCAGATTGATCGGCCGAGACTCCTGGTGCTTGTGGTCACATTTGTGACATAACCAGCGATAAATAAACCAGTAAGATCTCTGTTAACAGCCCACCAGCATTTGGGGACTTTTAGAAAGTCTAAATTTTGGAATTTGAGAGGTCAGTTATGATGTTCCAACTACTTGCATTTACTCACTGTGAGAACTTGGAGAAATGACTTAAACTATTAGCCTCTGATACCTCATCTGTAAACTGGGAGTAATAACAGTACCTAACATATGGATTATTTGATTATATAACATAATGTATGTGAAGTCCAAACCTTATAGTAGATCCTTGCTCCACTATTATTAAGGGCTCAATAAATTATCTATTAGCATATACTTTTGTATAACATAACATGAGAATGTTGTTACTTTCATGTATCAAAATCTAAGTGGAAGAGATAATAGGAAGACTTGTAGATTTCTCTGACTAAATAGAAAAAAGTAACTTCCCAAGATGGATATCTGCAACTATAGAAAGAGATAGCAGAAAAAAAAAATGCTTCAGCTAAGATGGACAGATTAGGTGGAGGCTGGTGGAATTTGAGAGGACCCTAATGATACCCTTCTTTGCCCAGAATGCAAGGAAACTCAGGGCCACATGAAAACTCACAGTAGCTTTCTTCAGGTAGACTATTAGAATAAATTCTCCTCCCTTCTTCTTTATTTTGTCTTTTTGTCATTTCATTTATCTTGTGCATGTGCAATTCTAATGTAAACCATTTAAAATATTCTGAATGTGGAAAGGCTGTAAATACTGTAAGAAATACATAAGAAAATACAGTATTTCTAGAGATTTTACTATAAATGGATTAAATGCCCAGGCTAAAAAACAATTCTAGAGTCTAAGTAGAATCAGAATACCAAAAGGACCAGAAAAGAAGTACATGCTAGAATAAGAACTGTTTACACATTGCAAAGTAGAAAGAGTTTTGTGATGTTGATGAAACTTAAACTTGAACGATACACATTCTAAATAATTAAGTGTTCAAGTTTAAGTGTTCAAACTACCTGTTTAGGAAACACAGATTATACTACATATTGTTTTAGTTCATTTAAATTAATTATTCTGTGAGCCAAATAATAAATTAAAATGCATCATTCTCATATTGAGAAACATTACCATAAATACGGGAGCCTGGGTGGGCCCACTGACTGTTCAGTTACAGTGTGTTACACCAGGCGGTTGCAGTTGCACACAGGTACGTGAAGAAAGGCGGCCCACTCAGGGAACAACCAGGTGGTCATACATATGCAAGCAATATAAAACGAATTTATACAAACCTACTGGATTTCATCAATTAATTTTCCCTCAAATGATTTTGACTGTATTTTGCAACTTATAGCTCATTAATTTGGCATCCTGTAAAGATACCTTTTACATATCATTTAGCGATCGAGGTAACTGGGGCCCCAGGGTGGTGGCTTTTATACTCTCCAGCTTCATTATCTGCTAAATTCATTTTACTGTTACCCATTGACTAATTTTTTTTCTAAAAAATAAAGCACAGATAATAGTTTCCTCTTACTTTATATACCCTCTTTATTCAATTAGTGAAGCATGGACAACAAATAATTATTGTCGTTTCCTGTATGCAGTTGACACACCAGCATTGCAATTAAATAAGAAATTCGTAGTGCATTTACAGACACTATAGCAATTGCCAGGGCCATTTCACAAAAACAAATGGAAAAAAAAATCTCATTATACGGGAAAATTAAGTCAGGGAATAGAGTCTTCTGAATTACTGCTTTTATAGTTTTATCTTTTGCCCTGCTTTCAAATTGAGGCCGTTAAAGCTTTCAACAACAGAAATGTATTCCACAAATATGGGCTTTATTTGTACAAACTAGGTTCATACTGAAAAATTTATGTCAACTGTTTTCAGCCTATAAGGAATATTCTTAAACTTAAATTTGAAAATTCCCCTGGGCATTCATATAGTTCACTGTACAGCATCTAAAGCATGCTGCACAAAGGTGCATAATGAATTCCTTTCGATGATGCACTGACATTTCTAAGAAATGCCTTTGCCTCAAATCAATCTGCTCAAACCAGCAAATGAGTTGACATTCAAAGCTTTAGGAAATGCTATATGAATATTTTTCCCATCATACAATAAAGATTTGATCATAGAACTGTCATAGGAAATTGAGAACCTGCCTTATGTTTTAAAGTTAATCTACCAGATTCACTTATTTATTTTACTTGTAAAATAAATTGTACAAGTCGAAACACCATTAGGTGTATTCCTAATTCAGGTAAGATCTACACTGTCTGAGTTAAAATGCTCTTGGCATAATCAGAGTCATGCATGAGTCGACTCAACCGTCTATGACAAACATGTTTTTCTATAATAAACATATATAACTTGTGTTCATGATTAATTATCATTAGTTAAACTGGACTCTTCAGCATTATGAAAAAACTCTTTTTTAAAAAAAAAATAGACAAACAAGAAATCCAACTCTGCAATAACAAGATATAAAATTGGTAATGGTAAGCCAAATGCAATGACAACTTTTTATATAACATTAGCCACACTTCCCTCTCATCTATCTGAACAATAGCTAATAATTAACAGATACTTCCCACTTTCAAAAGTGCATGAGTACACCACTGAATTTCTCATTACCTGCAGGTTCTCATTATTGAAACTTAAAGCTCCTGGTCAGAATTTAATTTAATTAAGGCATGCTTTAAAGTGTAAAGTCCAAATGTTTCAAATTTCTTTAGCTCTATAGAATTTCTGGAGTGTTCCTTTATTAGTGAATCACTTACAATATGTTAGATGTTGTTATAAGATCCTTCAATAATTTATCTAATTTATTATGTCCATTTTACGAATATGGAGTCTAAGCCTAGAGACATTAAAGAACTGTTCTAGGCTACATAGCAGAGCTAGAATATGAGGCAGATAGTGTGACTATTGTCTGCTAACTTAGAGATTGATGATGTCAAGTCATCACGTACTAAATTCCCTCCAGAAACTAATAATGCTCTGATCATATTTCTAAGTGGCATTAGTAATAGATGACTTATTAAATGGAACTTTTGTTTAACATATATTTATTACCCAAAATAAGTGCCATCAATTGTGTTAAGCTTGATCTGTAACAGCCAGAGACTTTGCATTATATATTAAAATTTTAGCCTTTTCAGTATTTATCTTTTATTTCTGTATATTTTGTTTCTCCCAGTATAAATGTGTGAGAGAAAAGCATTCAGAAGTATTGATTTATTTTGAATCTAATCACGTACTCAGTAAAAATGTAAATTCATATTTTTATTGATCTAAGCCTGTCATTGCCTAGAAAACAATCTTTTAGTTCAATTTGTATTTTCCCCATATATGTAAAGGGGTAAGTGAAAAGTAGCCCTCCCTTATTCATGGTTGCACTTACCATGGTTTCCATTGCCTGCCCACTAGTGTGGTCTAAAAATATGAAATAGAAAACTTCAGAAGTAAACAGTTAATATTTTAAATTGTGTGGCCTTCTGCATGGAATGATACAGTCTCCTGCTGTCCCTTTTGTCCTGTCCAGGAGTGAATCTGCCCTTTGTCCAGCTTCTCTGCTCTGTAGATGCTCCCTGCCTGTTAGTCGGTTAATAGTCTCTCGCTTATCAGATCAACCGTTCTGCTATCTCAGTGCTTGTGTTCAAATGACCCTTATTTTACTTAACATTGGCCCCAAGGTGCAAAAGTAGTGATGCTGGCAATTTGGATATACCAAAGAGAAGTTGTAAATTGCTTCCTTTAAGTGAAAAAGTGAAAGCTCTTGACTTAAAAAGGAAAAAAAATGTAAATGCTGACGTTGCTAAGATGTCTGGTAAGAATGAATTTTTCATCAAATTGTGAAGAAGGGAAAAAAGCACATGCTGGTTTTTCTATTGTGCCTCTGAACTGCAAAAGTTATGACCACAGTGCATGATGAATGTGTTGTTAAGACTGAAAAGGTACTAAATTTGTGGGTGGAGATGTTTATGGATGTTTTTCAGACATGAAATTTTTGAGATACAATATAATACATATCTTTTATTACAGTATAGCATTATAATTATTCTAGTTTATTATTAATCATTGTAATCTTTTACTGTGTCTAATTTAAAAATTAAACTTCATCATATGTATAGGGAAAAACAGTATACATAGAGCACTATGTGAGGTTTCAGGCAACCCTTGGAGGTTTTGGAATTGTCCCCTACAAATAAGGGAGAATGACTCTACATAAAAGATAAATGTTTTAGTATATTGAATTTTAAAATAGTTTAGCCTTTGGTATGGGCCTGGTTGGAAGGGGATCTAACTTAAATAAATAATATATGCAGAAAACATGAATAATATATTCAACTTTTTCTAATAATTTCTCTTTATAAGAAAGACCAGTGGTACAATATAGACCATAAGGATGTTTCAGATATTTCTATTTTTAAAAAATGCCACAAGTTTCTATGACCTGGCCTACACAAAAGTACATATCTTATAGAGAAAGACTCATGTAGAGGATTCTAAAATCTTTTTTTTTAATTATTCCTGTGGAATAGCTATAAAATAATATGACAGTATAACTTAAATGAATCTTTTGTGTCAGTAATAGAAAATATATGAAGGTCAAATGGCATAAAATATGACATCTTAGGCATGCTGATTTTGCTGGATTTCTTTTTATAATATAACATTTTCATTGCGCTTGGGAATTGAAATGTTCCAGTAGAAGAAATATGATCTGTCATTTCCTAGTCTCACAGGGCATAGGTGTTTTAGAGAAAACTCTGTTCTTTATGGGACCCATAGGATAATTTGTTCTGACTCAATATTAAATGTTATCAAAGTTTTATTAACTTAGTAGATTCTTAATCAGTGTTATTTTTGAGGATTTCATTTTAGATAGATTGATTACATGAAACAAAATGTGAGGGCAGAGATTTTTATATTTTTGCAAAAGCTATCCTATTGTCCTTAAAGCAAGATAATTAAAAAATGGATATTTATATGTGAATATATATGTATATTTAAGTGTAAATATACTTAAGTATATTTATATACTTAAGATTCTTCAATGTACATGTTATCAATACTTATTTCCATGGTAATTTTCCTGAAATACTTTGGACTTTGTTACATTAAGTGACTCCATTTGCCTTTGACCCAGATACTGCTTTCCCGGAATATAGAATTTAGTGAAAATTCGTCAATGTGTAATGAGTTCAAAGTGGTAGTAAGGATGTCAGGCAGCTATCTATCATGATGAGGAGTTAATATCTGTATCTGTGTTACATTTTAATTGATGGCTCTGACTGATATTTGAAAAGCGTTAAATTGCTGATGTGCATGTGATGGAATGCCTATTGTCAAGGTAGAAAAGAAAACTCTGCCTCATCGCTGCAGTTGGTTTTTAAGTGATTTACAGAGAAATGACTGAATGTTTGTACTAGAGGTCAGAATTAGAGATCTCACATGTTAGTAATAGCTCCTATGTATGAGTCAAGCCTTCCTTCAACATAAACTATATTCTATAATTAAATCTTTGAAAACACTCTTGAGAAAGAGATGTTGATTCATTAAAATGAGAGGGGGAAAAAGCTAAGAAAAACCACTGGGGCAGTGTTTAAGTAAATTAATCAATAATACATGAACTGAACAGTCAAAGAAGTAAATATTATAATATTATATCAAGATAGCAGGGGTTTATTGATGTTTAAGCCAAACAGGAAAAAAATGACTGGTGCTAAGAAATTGCACTATTTTATAATGTATGTTAAAATACTTTGAATTGTGGGGTATTTAAGTATTTAAAAGTTTACCACTGACTTTTCAGTCTTATATTTTTATAAAAGTGCTTTTGTGTTTGAAAATGTGTACCCAGATATCATTTTCTCAGTCTTAACAGAATCGCTTAATTTTAGAACTCAGTCCCCACTTCTAGAATATGACAGGGTTTGAATCATAAACCTTAGAGAGTTCTACCTCCTTCAGGTTTCCTCTGCCCTCTACCTCCCCTTCTCCTCCCTGCTCCTCCTTTTACTCTTTAACCAAGTATGGTTTGGACTCTTTAGCCACCAGTTATTCCAGTATCTCCTAACCTATCTGAATAAGCATCACTAACTCCACGTGTTATTCCCTTTCTCTACTTGTCTTGATATGACCAAAGACAGAATTCAAATGCTGCATTTTCTTGAATCATTTTGGAAACTAGGCCAAGTAGAAGGGAAGGAGGGCAGGAAAGGGGGCAGGAAAGGGAGAAGGATGAAGAAAGGGTCTGCAGAATCATTTCCGAGGCTGTCCTCTCATATATAATACCAAATAAATACCTACATGATAACAGTTGGCATGTCATGTGGTATTTTTAAAAAATACTTTAGTCTCCACATATAGACTAAATGTTAAAAAAATCAAACAAGCTAATAACTATGCATACATACATACATACATACATACATATGGGTTGTACATGAGTATTAGGCAACGTCTCATATATGCACACACACAGCCATGTATAACCCACATATATGTATATACTCATATACATGTATGAATCATGCATGCATGATTCCTATATATATATATGGGTTGTACATGAGTATTAGGCAACCTCCTCCTTTTCTCCACAATGTCTTACAGAATTATATAATTTTTTGCATTATTGAATTTTTAAAAATTTATTTATTTTTTAAATATTTTATTTCTTTATTTTTAGAGAGGGGGAAGGGAAGGAGAAAGAGAAGGAGAGAAACATCAATGTGTGGTTGCCTCTCACATGGCCAGGGGACCTGGTCTGCAACCCAGGCATATGCCCTGACTGGAAATTGAACAGCTACCCTTTGGTTCATAGCCCGCACTCAATCCACTGAGCTACACCAGCCAGGGCTGCATTATTGAACTTCTTATAACAATCCTTGAAAGTTCTCCCTCCTCTACTACTAGAAATGTTTGTGTTTTGTTTGTTTGTTTTTTTTTTTTGACTCATGTGGCATTCAATGGTTGTGTTAGGTTTGCTCTCTCAGATAATCCTAATGACAACACTATAGGTTTATATTATTATCATGCCCATTTCACAGATGAATACTCTGAGATGCAGAGGATTAAGCCCTTTGTCCAAGATCACATCCCTTACTATTTTCCCCAAATTTCTGGCCTATGTGCTGCATCTTTAGCTACATCGTACTACTCTGGGTTTTTCAGATGGTCCACACATCGTGCATTCTCATTCTTCTGCATGCTTATACATTCCCCCTGCTGGGATGCCCTCCACTCACTGCTGCTGGTCTGCCCTGGTTAACTCCTTCTGTTTTGTCGAAAGTACCTTAGAGGTCACTTGGGAAATCCTTTCCCATTTTCTCTGTAGAAGCAATCATCCCTGAATCCCCCTTACATTTTTTAGATTTTCACCTAGTTGTTTATTTATCTATTTGTCTCTCTGATTGGATTTTTCCCTTCCTGAGGACTAGAAGCTGATCCCAATACCTGCCATGCATTAGATTCTCATTTTATTGACTCAACTCCAGGTAAGTGTAGATCCTAGTTTGTAGGATAGTAGATGAGAATATAGTCAGAATTACTAAATATTTTATTATGTTTGAACTTTTTAAAACATTCAGAACATTTTATTTCATATGAGCTTCTGCCATCCTGGATTGGAGCTGTGCATAATTCCACTCTCTTTTATGAAGTCCCTATTTGTATCTTTTTCATTAGAGTTCATTTGTCAAAAACTGGCTGTTAGGCAATTGGCTAATCAGTTGTCAGGTGAGCTCTGTTCTTTACTCTCAGTGGGGCACATAGAAAAATCATAAAACATAGTGAGGGACCTTAAATTCCAGCTGGGGTGACATATCTAATACACAGAAAATTTAGTTATAAATACTCTTAATCTGCAACCGTAACAAACCAGTGGGTTACTGAATACAGACTGAAGACCACTTGTAGTTAATTAGCCTAGTTATCCTAATACCACACTGCAGGATGCAGCAAACAGTCATCCAGAACTGTGTGGGGGAGAAAAAACTCCATCTGCCATTGCTATAGCAAGGTTATAAAACCAAATTCTCCTACCCTGGCAAAAGGCTTCCTTTTTTGGATGGATGCCAGCCCAGACTTTTATTTAAAGTTGAATGAGTTAGGCCAATTCATGTCATTAATTCCATGGAATATCTTGGTCATCTGGGGTAGCCTTAAAATTTTCCAGTCCTTTTGATTTCTCACAACTATGTAATGTACCATATCTTGCTTCTTGTATTTCTGTAGAGTTGATACTTTATTTAGTTATTCTGCCTATTCTTATTCTGAATTTGATTTTAAAATTAGCTCTTGCAGTATAAATTATCCCAGGGTTTTTATTTTTCCCCCTTAACCTACCAAATAGTAGCTGTATTGCTTCTACCCTTTTTCCCCTTAAAAGTGATTGTGAAAATGAATAAGCTTAAATTTTGCCTTCATTGTAATGCATTGTCCTCAATACAACTGTGCATTCGTGACTTATTCTTCCGAGTTTCAAAGGTTAATAGTGTATGTGCATGTATGTGTATGTATTTTGAGTTCTCATAAACTTTTCCACCAAGTACCTTCTTTTATGTTTTGTCTTCCTTTCCTATAGTAACATCAATAGAAAAACATAGTTAACTTAGATGTGACTTTTCCGTAGGGGCAATGCATTTCTGCTGATTATAATCACTGAAATTTTATGGACACATAATATGGTTTATTGTTTTGTTTTCACCATGGAGGTTTTCTTTGTTGTTTATTTTAAGAAACTCTGCTTCTCTCATTTTCACAGGTAAAAAGATGGCCTATCAAAAGGTCAATGCAGATCAAAGAGCTCCAGGACATTTACAGTACTTAGACAACGATGACCTTCAAGCCACTGCCCTTGACTTAGAGTGGGACATGGAAAAGGAACTGGAGGAGCCTGGTTTTGACCAGTTCCAGCTAGATGGTGCTGAGAATCAGAACCTGGAGAATTCAGAGACTGCGGACCTCAATCTTGATTCCATTCAACCAGCAACTTCACCCAAAGGCAGGTTCCAGCGACTTCAAGAAGAGACTGACTATGCTACCCGTTACACAAGATCTGCACCAAAGAGCAACCACTGCAACTTTTGCCGCCTTTTAAAAATACTTTGCACAGCCATCATTTTATTTATTTTTGGCATTTTGATAGGCTATTATGCACATGAGAATTGCCCTTCAAATGCTACTTCTTCAGGAACACTTGATCATCAGTTATACCAAGAGATTCTCAAGAAAATCCGAGCAGAAGATATTAAGAAAACTTTCAGGTAGGTAGAGAAAAAATGGATGTTGGTGGGAGGTTTTATCTGGGAAAGATGTTTTAGTGAGTATTGAGCAGGTAATTTTGTCATAGTTCAAGGGTAATCTTGAAAACCGAGAGACGTAATTTACCAGCACATTCTTCAGAGAGGGGGTTCATATTTTCAGACTTATGATAGTATAAAGCAAATTTGTGATGCTGTTTTATAAATTTATAATAAGAACAATGACTACTATGAATATTAAAACACATGAGCCAGTGCATTTTTTTCCATCTTGGGAGCCCAAGTAAGCCAAATTGATATGGAAAGACTGCTGGATATTTATGTAATAAAAACTAAGGCATTAGCCATATGATTGCATTTTTATTGACCTCAGAACAAAACAAACCTGATTTATGGGCAGAAGTGACTGCCTGCTATGGTCAGGAGCTAAGACAAGCACTGGTAGTCTTTGGTCTTCTGCATCCCTGAACTTCCCAATGAGCACATTTGTATTGAAACATTGGTTTCTCAATACCAAACAATTCTAAAATCTCATCTCTCTTGAAGTTAAGTTTGCATATGGCTTGCTTCACCACAATGTGTTGTTTTTTAACTTGATGATAAGGAAATATTATTTATCAGGCTTTAATCTGAGCTCTTTGGAAAATCTTCACTGATGTCACATAATCAGTGGTAACTTGAACATTTTATTGTTTGATATATTACTGTCATATGTGTTGTGGTAAAATGTTCCTAAGTTTATTTATTCAGTGAAGTGAGGAACTGGAAGGGGATGATTAGATTTTGGTTTCCATACATATTTTTGTATTTGCTGAGAAGAGAAAGTTCTAGGTGAATCATACAGGTGTTATTTTTAGGTGGATGAAGAACAGGATTACTTTCCAAGGATATTCCTTCTGGGTTACACTGACATATTACAGTCAAGATGTTGGCATGTATTCATTTCTAGAGATTGTCTAGGGAGCATGTCCACTGAAAATGCATTGTTTAATATATGTGCTAAAATGTCACTTGTATTGATATTGGTGAATTATAATTCTCTTCCCAAATATCACACCTGAGTTACTAGTGGGGATTTGTTTCTTACACTCTTCTGTGTCTGATATCCACTGTTGTATAAGCATTTTTACCATGTAATATGCAAATGACAACACTTTCCATGGTATTTCCTAATGTAAAATTGTTTATATTGAATTGAGCTGAAAGATAGCCATTGCCTTATAATGAGTGATTCTGTCAATCAGGATCCAACCAGGACAAGAGAAAGCTCACTGAATATGTAAAGCAGAGGGAATTTAAGTAAGATAATTATTCTATCAGTGATGAAAAACTGAGAAGGTAATCTGGGACACTGAGGTAGCCCAGAGATTAACAACAAAATGAAGCCATTACTAAATCTAGGCTGGAGGGACAAAGATTCAGAGTAACTTGGTGGAAACTGGAGCATTCTGCATACGTAAGTATAAGCATGTGTGTGGGGGGCAGTGTGGAGGGAGTACTGTGTAGCCTCAGTCAGAGATACCACTGAAGACAGAGAATAAGAAAAACCACAGCTTCTCCCATCCTCCTGCCCTGCAGTGTCCCACCAGTTGTCCCATTGGTTGAACCCAGCAGGAAGGCTGCTGACTCAGAGTGTGAAACTCACCCTTGAGGACTTAGTTTAACTGGGCAAGGAGTCTGTATAAAACAGGGTGCAAGGATAATACTGAAAAATAGAGGGAGGGAGGGAGGGAGGGAGGGAGGGAAGGAGAGAGAGAACAGTACTCTATGACACTCTGTCAACTATAACTGCATTGTGGACATTCATTATACTACAAAAGTATCTTCTACAGAAGGATCAGTGGATTTAATGTCTTCTTAATTTTAAGAATAATTATGTTTTTACTGAGAAACTTCTTAGCTTTTAATTAATGGACACAATGATTCTCATAAACTAGCCTGCTTCCCTTGTACTTTGGCTTTGAGCAAGTTCACAGTCAAATTTGTATTGAAATAATAAGGAACTTAATAGCATGCATTCTGTATACCAACTAGCTGACAACTTCACTTTCTCTCCTTCCGTTTCTTGGCTTTTTTGCTTTACTTATTTTCTTCGCCATTATAATTATCTTTAAAAATTGACTCATGTCCTGTTTTCACATAGGATGTTGGTTTTAAGTTCAAAATGGATAATTAAATTAAAAAATTATTATTGTGCTTAGAATAAGAGTTCCATGACAGTAAGGCTTTTATGCTCCTCTTAAACTCAAACATCAACAACATATATATTTCAAATCTAGCTACAAAAACCTAATCACTGACTGTGATACTTCCAGGCAGTATTTAGTGGTTAGATGCAGATTCAAAGTTATGCTCTGTCAAATAGCCAGTTTTTTTCCTATTGTAATAATAGATTTTTTCCTTAAAAATATGTTTGGTAGAAATATGTTTACAATAACTTTCTCCAAAAAAATATTTCCTCATCCAAAAGCAATTACTCTCAAATTGTCATGATAACCACATGCCTAACTATGACTTCCTGCATTTACTAAGTTATCATAACATTAACTGTACATCACAAATTCCTACTGTTATTTTCCATCAATTTATGATCAGTTTTGGCTCTCCATGGCCAACTGTTTTGTTCATCAATTGCTACCCCTCTTTTTTTATTGGATCTCCATTTCTGCCCATGCTCTAAAGCTATGTTAGTTCTTGCAAAACATCCTAAAAACTGTGAAATATAAAATACATTTTAATAGATTAGGCTACAGATTCCATGGAGAACTGGATCAAATATGCTTTACCAACCATTAGATTTCTATTGTCCAACAAGCATGAAATAAGTATTTTTCTAAGGGAAGAAATAAATGCATAGATAAGTGAGAAACAGACCTGTGTTTAATTGCTCACTTACGTTATAAATTTGAAAGTTATGTTGCTATTTTGATTTTTAATATAATTATATTTAAAAAGTTGTCAATATAATTCTTATTTGTAATACAATTATAAAATACTATTTTCTATTACACAATTATGTGATGCCCAGAAGATATGCAATATTCTGTTTTTAAATAAATGAAAATTCATGTATAACCAGGTACTGTAGAAATGTGAAAACTGATGTCTCAGTTGAAGACAAGTGATAATAATTTCAAATTAGGTTCTTCATGCAGAACTTGAATTTAAAAAGAAAGGGTAGAACCCTGAGATGATCACCTAGTTATAGTCCATGAGAGATAGGAGAAACTAAGAAACAGTGAAAAAAGAGGATTTTTGGAGAGATCTACTAGTGGTTTTGTAAGTCTCAATCTTTTCTCAAGGAGGAAGCCTAAAGTCTTATAGAAAGAAGGTTTAGTAGAATTACTTGGAAAAATTTGATACTGCTTCACACAGAGCATTTGACTTCCAAATGAGAAATCTAAGTGGTAAGACTTGTGCTGGCTAGTTGCTGATGGAAATTCAGCTAACAACTCCTGTGAGATTCAGAGAGTATCATCCTAGTTCGCAAGAGTATCAAGTCAGAACACTGTGCTCCCATTTTGTGTATTTTCAAGTCTGTTTCGATCTTGGCAGTGTCAGGAGCTCTGAGGGATTGTAGAAACAGAAAGCAAATAAAAACTGATTCTTTTTCTGTATTTGACTCCAGGGTTCCCAATCTAGAGATAGTTAAAAAGTGGGAGTCAGTTCAAAGTTCCAACTCTTAAATGACCCTGATCACTTTAGAGTATAATCCCAGCAGTGGATTTGCTGAGTCAAAAGGCAGTTCCATTTATAGTTTTCTGAGGAAAATCCATACTGTTTTCCACAGTGACTGTACCAGTCTGCATTCCCATCAACAGTGCACTAGGGTTTCCTTTTCTCCACAATCTTACCAGTATTTGTTGTTTGTTGATTTGTTTATGATGGCCATTCTGACTGGTGTGAAGTGGTATCTCACTGTGGTTTTAATTTGCATCTCTCTGATGGCTAGTGGTGCTGAGCATCCTTTCATATATCTCTGGTTCCTCTGTGTGTCCTCCTTAAAGAAGTGTCTGTTCAGGTCTTTAGCCCATTTTTTAATTGGGTTTTTTATCTTCTTGGAGTGGAGTCATGTGAGTTCTTTAAATATTTTGGAGACCAAACTTTTGTCTGAGATATCATTGGTAAATACGTTTTCCCATTTGGTTGTTTCCCTTTTCATTTTCCTGATGTTCTCTTTAGCTTGAGGAAGCTTTTTATTTTGATGAAATCCCATTTTTATTTCCTTTTTATCTCTTGCTCTTGGGGACATATCAGTGAAAATATTGCTGCATGGAACATCTGAGATTTTCCTGCCTGTGTTCTCCTCTAGGACTTTTTACGGCATTGAGACTTATATTTAAGTCTTTTATCCACTTTGAGTTTATTTTTGTGTATGGTATAAGTTGGTGATCGAGTTTCATTTTTTTTTTTTTGCATGTAGCTGTCCAACTCTCCTAATATCATTTGTTGAAGAGGCTATTTTTACTCCTGCCCCCTTTGTCAAGTATAAATTGACCATAGAGACATGGGTTTATTCCTGGGCTCTCCATTCTGTTTCATTGATTTATGTGTCTGTTCTTATGCCAGCACCAGACTGTTTTGATTACAGTGGCCTTGTAATATAGTTTGAGATCAGATATTGTGATCCCTCCTACTTTGTTCCTCTTTCTCAAAATTGCAGTGGCTATTCAGGATTGTTTATGATTCCATATATGCTAAGTAAAATAAGCCAGGCAGTGAAATACAAATACCATATGATCTCACCTATTAGTAGAAACTGATCAACAAAACAAGCAAGCAAAATATAACCGGAGACCTTGAAATAAAGAACAAACTGATAGTAACCACAGGAGAGGGAGGAGAGGGATAATGGGGGAAAATAAGGGAAGGGCCATCGAGGAACATGTATAAACAACACATGGACAAAGCCAAAGGGGGTAAGTTTGAGGGTGGGAGGCAGGTATGGGTAAGGCAGGGGACATCATGGTCATGGGGAAAAGGGAGACAACTGTACTTTAGCAATTAAAAAAACCTTAAAAACTAAGACTAATGTATGCTTTTGGTGCCTTTAAATAGAAACTACTTAATAATTTATGTTTATTGTAAGCTTCCAATAGGAAACTAGCCTTACACAATAATCTATGAATAATAATTATTAATTTGATTGGGTTTTAAGATATGGCATCTGTAGCCAATCAGCTTCAAGGACCCCCATAGCCACAGTCCTCTGATTTTCACGTAAGTGTTAAACAGCAAGGTGGCGTAGCTCTCTTTCCATGTGCACTACCTTTTGTTTGTCTTGTTGTTTCTCCTTCTGATGCCAACTGCTGTATGTGTGACCTGATACATTATTTGTCCCATTCCAGTTCCCAAGAAAGAAATATTATCTTTTGCAGAGCCAGGGATATGGGTGACTTTGTCAAATGCTTATCCCTAGTCTAAACAACTTTGGCCAGTTGGGCTGCTGGTCACCATGTATAAAACAGACTTAACTAAGACTAGAGAGAGAGCTCTTTAATTTGGAAGAAATTAAATGAGACAGGCCAAATGTTTAATTACTATTGTATGATAAAGTCACCAATCCTTTATATTGTTAAATGAATGACACCTGTGTGTGTGTGTGTGTGTATGACCACAATAAAGATCATAAACACATTTTTAAAAGGAATTTTTTTATTCTTAATTATTCTATTACAGTTTTCTCAATTTTCCCCCTTTGCCTTCCTCCCAGCCCACCCCCTGCTCCCACAGTCAATCCCCACACCATTGTTTGTCCTTGTCCATGGGTTATTCATATATGTTCTTTGACTAATGCCTTCCCCTTCTTTCCACCTTAAACACATTTCTGAACAGGGTAAAGTATGTTGAAAACATCAGTATTTGTTAGCAAGTAGAATGTTATAATAATAAAGTATTTGAAGTGGATGAACCAATGAGGTTAAGTATATTTTTGAAAGCAGGAATATATTGCCTTCTGATAGCTGTAGATGCTATGAAAATAATGAGAAGAAAAGGAGAAAGTGTGTTAGACCCTAATTATGATTAATATGGTATCTCATTTTTTAATGGGAAGAGCATTATTATTTTTCTTAAAAGTACAAGCCATACAGAAAGTTACAGAGAAAAAAGTAATTCTACCACCCATAATTCTACCACCTTCTTTTATCATTTTCTTTCTATATTTGCCTGTCAGTCAGCAAAACTGTATAATGCTGTGTATATTGTTTGATATCTGCTTTATAATTGTTTTCACTTACAATATCATTAGAACCATTTTTCAAACAAATAATTATAGGTTAAATCAATAAATAAACAAACTCTTGGTATTCCACTACATAGACATCATGAATTTATTTAACTTGTTCCTTATAAATGGACATTTAGGTTGTCTCTACAAATATTCTTTTATATAGTCTTTGTGTGCTTATTTAATTATTTCCTTCTGATAAACTCCTGGAAGCATGTCACAAATTCAGGAAGTTAGAATTTGATTAGCTGCTCAATTCGTATTACTTAAGTACCTTGTAGGGCCACTAGCCTTTCAGGTTCTCGTTATTTTTTGTTTTGATTGGCCAAAGATGATGTTAGCAAACCTTTATATATTAATTGACCATTTGTTTTTCTTTATGCATGTATGAACTACTTTTTTTCATTATTTTATTTTATTGGTGTTCAAGTACAGTTGTCTGCCTTTTCCCCTCATCACTCCCCCACCACTCCAGCCATCCCTCCGTCCCTCCCCGGATTCCACCACCTCTTGGTTTTGTCCATATGTCCTTTATAGTTGTTCCTGAAAACCCTTCCCCTTTTCCTCGATTATCCCCTCCCACCTTCCCTCTGGTTACTGTCTGTTTGTATGAACTACTTTTAAAGTATGTTCCTCATGACTTTGATAGGTTCTTTCTCATGGCCATTACAGATTCAGAAAAAAAATTATGTAATAGTAAAATAATCTACTACTTTATGTGTGGTAATCCATCTTTCTGGATTTTATTTAGAAAACACATTTTATTTGTTAAAGTGAATAATTAAACAATACAACAAAATTTCTAGAGATTTATCTATGTTTAATTGTCTACTTTATTTGGACAGGAGAAATTAATTTTTAGTCATAATCTGGTTTGGTATGGTAATTAAGCATGAGTTAAGTTATACTGTAATATGATCTTTATAAACATTAAAAACACCATATTTTCTTACCTAGCATTTAACTCTTTAAAAAGTTTAGGAAACATTATAAATTATCTTTATCAGGACCTTGATGAATGAAACCTTATATGAAAATCTAGACAACATTCAATATTATTTTAGATAGGGACATGTTTTAATAATTACTTAAAAATTAATTGAAATGAATTCTCAAATCAAATTTACTTTGTCTTCTGAAATAATACTTTTAAAGATGGTTTTCTTCTTCTCTGTCTTTTCCTCTTTTATTTCTTTTTTCTCTGCTTCCTCCTCTTCACTTCTTTTAGCAATGGGAGTGTATTTCATAATCACATGTTTAATTTGAGTGGTACACTTTGCAGTTCCAATGAAACCTTGCCATTGGCACTATTTAGTTAGGTTACCTGGCTTTAATGACATGAAACTAAAGGAATGACAAATTTGTTTCATACCTTATGCCACTTCCTGTTTTATGCCCCCTTCATGTCTATGATAATCCTAGCACTCTTTTTCATTGTGTTCTGATCTTGCCACAGAATCCTGCTCAACCAAGCACTTCCGGAAACTTTTACTAATTGATTAGACAAAAGGATTTGTACGGTTATCTCTATAATGGATCACATTCTTGTCCTGTTTTCCCCATTCTGGATTACCTCTTAAGAATTAATTTATTTGCATGGTAGGATGGATTTCTCTCCTCTGTAAAGGGCAAGGCCCTACCTTTACCAGGCCAAATAACTGCATCAAGAACCCTAGACTAAGGGCTACCCTGTCCTGCCAAGGAGGCCAAAATCTTAGGACCCTACTTGTTGGCATCTACTATGTTTTTATGATTCTTCTTAAACTAAGTTGGTCACTTGAAAGAAGGAAGTCTCTGTTCAAGCTATCCAGAAATAAAACATGCAATTTGCCCTAAATGCAATTAAATCTTTACTTACTTGCCTGAATTTACCATCTCTTGATGTAAGAAAGTAAACAGTGTTTTGCTCCTCTGCCCTGTTCTTTTAACCCAGACACTAAACATGTTTACTTGTTATAGTATTATTGTCTCTCCTCTGCTCACAGTCTCTTCATTCCTTTCCCCCTTCTCTTTTCCCATCTATGACTCTCATTTACTTTCTTCTATTCAAGAACTGTGATGCGCCTTTTACCAAGGAATATACAACCATCTAGCTTCTCATTCAAGAAAGCTGACAACTACACATTATCTCCAGTCTTAATGAGAGATTCATGGGTGTCATGGCTCAGAGAGAAGCTAGCTGTGGAGTTCATGGGTTCCTGGAGACCTATGGACTGTTCTATATTTATCAGAACACTAGAAAGACTCCTTTAATATAAATAATTATTTACTCCTGTGATACTACAGAAGTGTGTTTTTTGCTTTTACAATTTTATACAGATGTGAAGCTTGATGATGGTGATGCCATCAACAACTGTTCTTCAGCTCTACTTTGTAACCATCTTTCTGTTCTTCCTCTGTCTTAATATTTATTTTTCATCTGTTTTCTCTACCCTTCATATTTTTTTGAGAGTAGGAAGGTTGGGATAAATGAAGAAGGCAATGAAGCAACTGGCATTTTAATTGGAGAAAAAGATATAAATGTACAGCAAAAGGACATGTAATTCAATTTATGCAAATGATAATAGAATAAATTTGACAGTGATGGAGTGATGGTCCCTAAAGGAAGTAATTATCTATTCTATCATTGATATCTCCAGATAACAAATGGACATTGTCTTGAATTTAATCACAAAAGAAATACACAGGATAAGATTTATTTAAGTATGCATAGTATTTTATTGCTCTAGCTTTTAGATAAAACAGCTGCTTCACCTAGGGTTTCTCAGTGTTATGCAGAATGACATTAATTCTCTTAACTGACTGGATCAACTCACAGATGAGAACTTAACCCTTCCAATTCTTAGGAATTTGGCCAGAGCAAGATCAGAACCCAACAACACGATGAATGAGGATTGATGATGGAGGCGCCATTGACTGCAATGACCTTCTCAATCCTGATCTGTTCAAATAGTGTGCATCCTTTGAGGCCTGACTCAGGTGCCTACTCCTCCATAATGCTCTTTGACCTCTCACCAGTGAAGTTCTCTTACTCTTTCCTTGCAACTCTTAGTACTTCATTTTCTCTCTTTCCATCAGCATGAATCACTTCCTACTTTGCAGTGGAGAGGAAAGACTGAGGCTGACAAGGCACTTGAGTGTGATAGTATGCAGACACTAAGTAAATCTTCACTGAAGGATAGAATGAACCCAGAACGCAGACCTTCTTGATAAAGCCTTCACTTCTATGTAGATTGTCAATTATTTTTAAAAGAAAACAAATGTGCAGATGGTCCCCAACTTACAATGGTTTGACTTAGAATATTTTTGTCTTTATGATGGCGAAAAAGCAATACACAATCGTTCGCAAGAATACTGCAAATTTTTAATTTTAATTCGTTTTCAGGCTAGCAATATATTTCACAATACTGTCTCATGGTGCTGGGCAGCAGCAGTAAGATGATTTTTCTCAGCTGTAGGGTAAAATAAATGTTCTCAGTGTGTTTGAGATAGTCTAAGATAAGTTATGACACTCAGTAGGTTGGGTGCATTAAATGCATTTTCTATGTGTAATATTTTCAACTTATGATGGGTTTATCAGGATGTAACCCCATTGTAAATCTAAGAGCACTGGTATACTTCTAGTTATTCATGTATATTATGAAATTTGAAATTAAAGTCATACATATATATTACATATATATCAGACATTTGATTTTTGAACATATTTTATCTATATTTTCATAGCATGTAATAAGAAAGTTGATTTTGAATGTAGAGGATTTTCTTTTCCTTGTGTAAACATGAGCTGAATGTCTACTACATTTCCTTTTTAATGATATTCTGTTTAACCTATTTGGTATTCCCTTTCCATACAGAAAACATGAAAGTAAAAATTTTACAAATGGATATTTCCATGATCATAGGTCTTATGGAGGTGCAAAGTAGATCCCATCACAGGTCTTTTTATGCCCTGCCATTTCAGGCAGAGGTTGTTTCCATTTAGGTTCAGCTCTACCCAAAGGCTTGACTGGCTTTCTTCCCTCTCAATAATCAAGTAAATTTAAAGAATGTACTTGGTCTCGGTCTCTCTCTCTCTCTCTCTCTCTCTCTCTCTCTCTTATTTTCTCCCATTGGCCCTACACCTCCACCCCTCACAGTCAGACACAAATTATGTTATCCTGAAGGTTATATACTAAGATTAATTTATGTACTTTCCTGGTATAGGAAATTGTATTTGTTTTTCTTTTTGTTTTTCACCACATTTACTGAGAGAGGAAGGGAGAGAAGGGGCGGGGGAGAGAGAGGCATCAATGTGAGAGAGACATCTGTTGGTTGCCTCCCCTATGTACCCCGACCAGGGACCAAACCCACAACCTAAGTTTGTGCCCTCACCTGACTGAGGATCAGGCCTACAAACTTTGGGTTTATGGGATGACTCTCCAACTAACTGAGCCACACCAGCCATGACACTTTGCTTTTTCCCTTAATCATTTTCACTGAATCTGATATAAAATATCAGGACTAAGTTGGTAAGAATTGTTAAGAATCAAAATGGAGAAAGCCTAAATTTGGTTTTTGTTGAAGTCTTAGTGGGAGGGATGCATTTTATATATTTAGATTACTCTGTTGCAGGTACTCTGTTCTATGGTTAATGTAATATTTCCATCACATATAGTAGGGTTATCTGTGCTTACTGGCTGCCTATCCGAAAACTTGTTCAACTTTAAGACTTGTTACACTTTTTCATACATCTTTTGCAGCATTGACTAGAATGTGCTTTTCATCCATTCACTTTTTGATCTTATTCATTCCCCAAAAAGGGACAAGATCAGTCAGATGTAGCACAAGGGAAAACAAATCTTTTATTTTGAGGATTAAGTATATCAGTTTTCCATGGTTGCACTTGACTTCCCGACACTCTTTCAATAGAAGAGTTGGTAATGATCACATTTAGTAAAGTAAAACTTAAACATGGAAAGATTAGGAACTGATTACACACTTTTCTCTTTCATGTTCCTTTCAGTGTCAAAAAATCAAGATTTAAATGGCATACATGACCTTTTGAGACTTGCAATTTGAAAATCTCAACCTGTGTCTTAGAAATTAAGCAAGATATTAAAATATTGCAGCTTAAAGTTTTAATTCCATATTCTCATAGGCTGATTTACAGAAGAAATCTAAATTAAAATATATGTGAAATTTGATTATTTATGAAATACTTATCAAATAAAATTAAGTAGTTTATTACAGTCAGTTGAAATGGATGTTTTTAGCTGCTAAAAGTAAAATTGGCTGATAATTCAGATACCCTAAAAATGGATGAGGAGCACTTTCTCCCCACTGCCTCCATCCTGGGAAACTATCAGAGAATAGAGAGGTGATTTTATTTTCCAAATTTGAGACACTTATCTATAACCACAGTGTGATGGTTAATTTTAGGTATTAACTGCTAGGCCACAATGCACAGATGTTTGGTCAGACATTATTCTAGATGTTTCTGGGAAGATTTTTTAAAAAATGTGATTAACATTGAAATCAATAGACTTTTAATAAAGAAAATTATCTTCTGTTATGTGTGTGGGTTTCATCCAGTCATCTGAAGGAAGAAGAGGGAATTCTGCCAGCAGACTGCCATTGAACTTGAGCTGCATTTCCTCTCTGGGTGTCCAGCCTACTGCCCTAGCCTACAAATTTTGAACTTTCCAAAACTCCAATTGTGTGAGCCAACTCCTTAAAATAAATTTATCTGTCTCTACATATACTTCCAGTTATTTCTGTGTCTCTGGCACACCCTAACTAAACATACATGTAGATTAGGGAACGTAAATAAACCAACATAGTTTGGTTGTTATTTTTGTTTTAGTTTTTAATATAGAATAGTTTATTCCTATGTTAGGATCAAATAGAGTAACATGAAACATTGATACTGATTTTTTAAAATACCAGTGCCCATCTTTAACCTTATTTTATTAATTAATAGATATCAGATTTTATTTTAATATAATGATATTAAATTTATGAAAAGATAGAATTTGAACTTATATTCTTGTATCTAATATGCATTTCAAATAATTTTTAAAGATACCTAAACATTTTCTTCAGCTTATTAGATTGTGACATCAAAATGTAGTCAACTCCCCAAGCAAAAATGTACTTTCCAAATTTTACAAAGTGTCATTCTTATGGGGAAAAAAAATGGCATGGAAGTTCCCTTTTGTTTCATTATAACTGAAGCAAATATATTAAATTTTATATGCCTGATTTGGGAAATCAGTTTCTGTCTTCAATAACTGATTGTGTGTTATAGCTGGGTCCTTTACAAATGAAGTGCACTTCTATTGCTTAAAAATTGCTTTCCTGTGCAACATGATGTAGTAATGAATTAAATCCAAATGAGCCTTATATTCACAATGTCATAATATGTAACTCGTCCCCTGTGGAATTTTTTTTATTATCTAATACAAGGCAAGCTAATGTCTTTCTCTCATGGCTCACTTCTCAGAAGGGTATGCAGCTTTCAATTTTAGAAATAAAAAAAAGAAAACTATGATTTGAGATCAAATTACCTTTTTAGAAACTCTCTAAATCACAGAGAGCACCTTAACATGTCTCAAAATATGCAAATCAAATTCTGCTAGAACAAGAAACGAAAGAAATAGTTTTATTTCTATGGCGTACATTTCTGCCTGTGAGAGAAAAATGAAACTGAATTATTTTTCTTTGAACCAAAATGTGCGCAGGTGGTTTTTACTTTCAATAAAAATAAAATAAGTGTGGGTGTTTTCTCTCTATTTCTTCAGTAGGTTTCATCGTATTAACTCTATTCTGTAGGGAACAACTTGTAAGATCAGATTGTACCAATATTGTAGTTCAGGCTTCTACACAGATTTAAAAACTCTAATTTATTAGTCTGATAATTTTTGTAATTTGACAAAACACAGCAGATATTCCCTTGTTAACAGCTGCCTTAGTTACGTCTAGGTGGCACATTGGAATTTAACTGTTTCAAAATATGTCTTGCTATTTTATGTGGGCAAAGAGCAGATTGAGAAAATGTTTATTTTAGTTCAGTGGGGCAGCCAGGATAAAGGTGTCAAAAATCATGGACTCGTGCTATGTGTGGCTTCCTTTGTGTACTTCTCTTGGCCAAGGACCTTGCAGAATTTCTTCTGCATCTCTCTCCTGCACATCACAGCAGCCTGAGTCAGTTGCTGCTTGGCATAGCACATGACCCAGATGTAAGCCTTCCTTCTACCTTATCTTGTTTTAAGTGGAGAACCTAAACTCCTATAATATCTATTTCTCTTGGTTTAAAATGTTTAATTATATTTTAAACAAATAAAATTTGAGCACTTTATCTATCTGTATAAAAAAAGTACTAGGGAGTTAGAGGCAATGCCAATGCTATACACTGTTATGTGCAAAGGAGTCACCTCAACTTTCCAGTATAAGGGTTTGCATTGTTTTTAATGAAATTTATATTCCAATTTAAATATAACACTGCTAGCCCACCATCACAAGACTTATTCAAGATGCCTTTTAATACCAGTGCATATACTCATGCCTGTATTTATTTAGTAGATGTTTACTGGGGGCCTACTGAGTACTCGGCTAGAGACAACACAATGAACACAATATAAAACATACTTGTACTTATGGTATGTATATTCCCACTGACCAGAGGTGATGGAAACACACCCCTTTCTGTAACTGAGTATAATGACACAAAGTTACACGTTGTAATAAGTAGGAAGAAAGAAAGAAGGAAGGAAGGAAGAAAGAGAGATCATGAGAGAGTGACAAGGAGAGAGGGAGACAGAGAAATTGACTAAAACTTCAAAATTCTCCAGGGCTTAATTATAGTTGAAGCAGTCAGTTCAATTTCAAATGGACACTTGCTGTTTTCCAGGAGGATGGGCCATTTCCTCTGTATCTCTAACCCAGGGTGCCCATGGAACTTGGCAGTTGCGGGGCAGGTTCTGCTCCTTCTCCTTGTTCTGGGACCGCCATATAGTGCTTTCCCTACTAATCTATTTGCTTTTTGTTACCACTTTGCAAACAAACAAGAAAACCAAACCAACCAAACAAACAAACAAACAAAAAAGCCCTCATTTTTAAAGAGTGAGTTCGACAGGGAGTGACAGGTTGGAAGAGACAGTGAGATCTGACCACTCTCCGATTTCTATTTACTTGCAGTATTTAACATGGGATTTAACTTTTCCAAGTGAGAACCACTGTGCTCCCTTGACACAGCTCTTTCAAATCATTGAAGATAGAGTAACTTAGGTAAAGTTAAGATTTTTCTTCTCAAAACAGCCTCATTTCTGAGCATTGCCTCATTACTCTTAGTTGTTAGTTGTTTTCACAAATTTCACATTACATACACCACTGGTATGGTGAGAGTAATAAGAGAAAAAAATCTTTCGTATAGCTGTCTTATTCTGAAATAACTACTTGAAGAATGATTTGTTAATTCTGGATTCCTGAATTCTTAATTCTTATTTAATGAGTTGCAATCTTTTAAAGGAGTTGCAGTTTGCTAATTATATGCAATTATGGTCTGACACCCAGTGGTGTACGTTAACTTTTTAAGACTGCAGGCAATATCAGTGAAGAGAGTTGCTTTACAGACATGAAAATTAAACAAAAATTTCATATGGATTTTCTTAACATCTACTTAGACTGCAGTTTCAACCCTTCAGATGTATAGGGATTAAGCATTGGAAGGGGGCCTTTTTGAGTTACCTGTTTGCAGAAATATCCAAAAAGGGAAGAAGTTGGATCAGAGAATTTGATAAGGCTATAGGAGTGGGTTCTCAGAACTGAGAAAGGAGCATTTTCTGGGGAATCATGAGGGTAGCAACGATAGTGATTGCTGCTAACACTTTTTGTTCCAGTAATAAAGTTTTCCTGTGCTGGAAATAGGTGCAAACAGTATTTATATGGAGTATTAGTATCATACTTTTTAAGCAGAAAAAGGAAATTTGGGCATTGTGGGAAATGTCACTTGGAAAAATAATTTGCTGATCAGTTGGTGAAGAAAGATGTGAAAATGACACAAGATGACAAAAAAATTAGGAAAACTAAACAATAATTTGGGGTGAGAGAAATGAGCTTTAACAAAATAAATGAAGTTTTCCTGCTACCTGGTGACTCAAGAGAGAACTTCTAGATTAGAAACCTGGGTTAGGATGTAATCCAGAAAGGTGGTGCTACTGTGAAAATGTACTCTGATTTTTAAAAGGAAGAAAAGGGGCTACAGCATCAGCTAATGGGAGAGTCAACAGAAAGTACTGGAGAAATGGCAACTCAGTGGTTCAGATCTGAAAGGCCCCCCTTCCAACTTGTGTGGGCTGTGTACAAGCATTGGGAAGGTGATGATTTGCCCTAGGGAATATTTATCTAGTCTGAGTCTGGGAAGTGAAATAAGCATATGAAGATGAATCCAGAGAAAGCTGCAATACTTAGCCGAAAACCAAACACATGCCTAGGTCTCATTTGACCTTGGAAAGTTATCCAGGACTTTCCAGAATCTATACAGAAATTTCCCACTCAATGCTTGATAGAGGTTATGCAGCATTTTTCTGTGAATGAAACTGCTTAATATAATAGTCATAGGAGTATTTAGGTCTAGTATTCCTGATATCCCCCAGAGTTCTGGGAAATAGGAATGTACACCTAGAGCTATTATTGAAGTTAAATACTAATACAGATGCTATAGTAATAATCTAGGTATCAACCAAATTTTTGTAGGTAGTTATTAACAGCTAGTTTGGGAAAATAATTTAAATGAAGAGTTTCCATTTGCTCCGGAGTTAGTTTCACCCTGAAGCTATTGCTTACAGCTCAGCTCTGGTCCACAGACAACCTGAGCACAGGTCACTCCGCGCCACATTTACATTCATGGTTGTCATGATTCAGTGCTACCGCCTCCTCCAGGCAGGCAGCTGGGAAAGGGTAAGTTTGACTCATTCCACACATACCATTATTTCCTGCAGGGCCAATACACATCATGTTCTTCTAAAGATTTGAAGTTAGAGGAATTTATATCACAGCAACACAATTTAGAAATAGAATTGGTCTGCCAGGGGCCAAATCCCACCTCCACTATGTTCAGCTCTGTGATCTTAAGCAATTTCTTGAACTTCTGAGGGCACAGTTTCCTCATTATGAAAAGTACTTAGACAAGGGCCTAGCATGTCGGACACGGTATTATCTGCTTTTTGCTTTTATTGTTGTTTTTGTTAATAAAAGGTCTTTGGTGATTCTCTGTTGGCAGTTTCTCATTGGCCATCATTCTTCATTGGCTGCTATCTTGGAATGTGGCCTGGCTTATGTGTCTTTTCTATCTTGTCTCATCTTAACTCTGCTCTTCAAAAGTTTATGGTATTTTTCCTTGCCTGCTTCCAAGTTCTGCTATTTGAGTTTCACCTTCCATACTCCAAGTACTCTGCTAAAACAGACTTACTTCTCTGAGAATGTTGATGTCGACCAAAATAATACTTTTTTTATCAACTACATGATCATATTTGTAAAGTAAACTGTATCCCATTTAACAAATAAAATAAAATACCTTGAGTTTTAACATATGTCAAGTAAAATTCAACTTTCCTACTGAAAGTCACAATCTTCTTTCATGATGTATTATAGCAGTAGGCATATAAGTATCAGAAATTCATTTTTCTTAAATCATATCATCAAGGCACACTAATGCCTGTAAGTTACCCAGAGATGGTAAGTTCTGGTTATGGAATTATAAACAATTTGGTTTAATTAAAATACATTTAATACCTGCTCTATACACAGCATTCTGTTAAATGTAAAGCATAGATCAATACAAAGATGAATAGATCCTCTAGGAACATACACTTCTAGGGGAGACTTATGTGTGCACATTTATATGTGACTGTAAGACATGGGAAAATGAGTGTAAGGGTGTAAAAACTGTGGGAAAAGAGGAAGTACCTTCTGGAGGGGTAGCATCTATTAGGTCTTTTCAGAAAAATAGGCACTGAAGGCTGGAGAGTGCTTAGATAAATTAATAGGTGAGTATGAGATGTGACTTCTGGAAAGCTTGAACAAATACACGAAGGTAAGTAAAAACAGAGATGGATTAGGATGGCTAGTGAGTGAATACTGTTGACAAAATTACTTTGTGAGAGATAAGTCTCAAGAAGTAAGTCAGAATGCTTGTATGGAAGGCTTTGGAACAAACTTGGTAGAAGTTTATTCTGATACAATGAGAGATTGTCAACGGGTTCTGATTAGGAGCGTTACGAGAACAGGCGTGCCTTCATCATCCCTCGCTTCCTAGATGGCAGATGAGAGGCAGACCGGAAACAGGAGAGGCAATGCAGAGATGGTCACAGATGTCTCTGTCATAGTAGCCACTCAGTGAAGGCTGGTCAGATGTGACCTCAGTGAGGCAGGTGTTTGTGGAGCTTCCCCAAAGAGATGTGCACACAAAGACAGATGTTGAAGTGAGAGGCACGATACACACAATTGATTTTATATCTCCTGCCCAATTTTGATTAAAAGGAAAATTCTCAGGCTTTGGGATTACAGCCTGTATATCAATGGTTCTTACCAAAAATCTGCCAGTATCTTTAAGAGCTGTGAGATTCTACCGGGTTACCAAGGGAACAAGTGAGTCCACAATAGTGTCATAGATACTTACAGGGCACATGAGACCCCGGGGTCAAAGACAAAAGGAGCACACGCAGCACAGCAACAGCGCAAGCATCATTTTTGCATTTCTTTGAGCCCCACTTCTCACAGGGTGATGAAAGAGAGCAAGTTGACACCTGAACAGACAGTAGCTGTGTTACAGAGAGGATTCCTGGACCTGGAGATCCAAAGTCTTACATAGTGGACAGTAAGCATCCCTGTGTGTTTTGCTCCTCAGGAGACACTGTATTCATCTCATCAAGGCTGTAAATAAACCTGATGTTTTCTCTGGAGGAAACTCTCTCCCAAAGCTGTTTGCTATATACAAGTACTTGGAAAATCTTCCTGAGCAAAGGCAGTTGGTGTCTGTGCTTACATGATGTGCAGAAATGTGAGAGATAGTCTCATGAAGAATCAAGCTTCATCTTGGGTTCTGATTTTTCAGGATTTAGAAAATGACTTCAATATGTTAAACACCTGCTTCATGTAGTAAGTAGGTAGTTAGGAGTGGATTTCTCAGAGGATTACAGGATAGTCTCTGCTGTCAACGAGCAGAAAGTCTTTGTAAGGAGAGAAAAGTACACCCTGATGGAATTCGGTGTTGTATTTGTGGTAACACAGACATTGACAAAGCGCCATTGGAAGAGAGAAGGACTTTCATCAGAGGAATATTATGTCACATGGGTGTGTCAGTAGTGCTTTCCACACTTGGATGTAGCTTCAAAGCAAACATGAATTCTGAGAAGTCAAACCAAAGCTGAGAAAAATCCTGGGGCAGTCTGGAAGCGGTGGGAGCGCTAATACTTGGGAATAGGATTTTGACCCAGAGCGCTCTTTTTAGTTTAAAAACTACCTAATATTATTAGGCCAAAGTAAATCTAATTTATTTTTTATTGTTCTGAATTTATATACATTTTTTCTAAACATATGCTACGCATATGTGTTATGCTCTTACTTTTCTTAGGGTTATTTTGGGCATGAAAAATTAGCTATTGTTATGATACAGCAATGAGCCGTTACTAATCACCATGTGGCAATTAAAAACAGGAGAGCAGACTGTTAGATCTAAATAGAAATTCTAGGGTATGCTCGAAAACCTAAGCCTTTTAGCCATGGTTGAAATGTCGCAATAATGCATTGGGACTTAAAAATTATTAGATTGAAAAATTATGCCTAAATTTTGAAAATATTGAGAAGTTAATAACTGTAGAGTTTCTCTTGTGGGGTGGAAGGCTTAGACCAATCATGATATATAAGCAATGAGGAAATTTCTAGAGCAAAATGCGTTTGCCATAGTAATTCATTTCAGCTTACTCAAATAAGAGAGACTTTTCAATATCTGTGGGTTTTTCTCAGCAGTTTGTTTATAATTTTTCACTGATCTGTGTTCCATCCTAAATTTTTATTTTAAACTAAAATGAATTTTTGAAACTAAAGCATCTATAAACTTGGTTTTAAATTAAAAATAAAGATGTGAAAATGTGATTCATGAAATAGCAAAATACTTCTATTTCTGTTAATTTGCTTACCCTGCCATGGTATCCTACTTATTAGAATTATATATTCAGAAAGAAATACTTATTTCTCTATTAGTTATTGAAATTAATTCTGATTCCTAGATACAGAGTTTATGATCTTGACAGAAACCCGTGCCTCATCACTCACAGCCTTGCAAACCAACAAAAACTTCTTTATTTAGTATTTGTATTCAATTTGTTATACTTGTTATTTTTTCTTTTTAATTTGTTTCAGTCAAGCTTCCTTACAGATGTGCCAAAGGTTACGTATATTTTCTTGACATATTGGCACTGAAATCTCTTCAAAGAACAGGGTGATTAGCATATACATTGACTTTATTTGTATTTGTTCAAATACAAGATTCTACTAAAAACACTTTTAGCAGTTATATGTAAAAACCTGAACATTTGCAAATCATAGATTACATGCTTATCCTAACAATACTTGCATACCAAATCTATAAGTATAATGTTAGTATAAAAGAGAATACTGTTAATAGCAATGTAAAATTCTTCTAAATAGAAAATGGATTAAAATCATCAACTTAGAATGTGTTTGCTAGGCATATGTGCTGTGAGAATATCAAGGTCTTTATGTGAGGGAGGGATAATAGATAGTAGTAGTACTGCTTCAATAAGATGTCTGCTTAGTTTGATTCTCTTAGGCCATATTTGAGAATTGCAAAATTCTGGATAGCTCAAAATGCCCTCCCAAATTTCAGCAGCGACTATAAAGAAATTAAATGAACTAAAATGAATTGCCTGACTTGCTTGTGTATCAATGCTGAGCATGTTAGTGAAGCTTGGGTCATTAAACTCATAATTTAATAAAATATAAAAATAATAAAATATATAAAAGCACCCTTGGGAACCACAGTGAATTATGACATTGTAGTCACCAAATGCTACGCTTTCGTGACAACCACAGGCAGGAAGTGGTAAACAAACCATCAGTTTGTGAGGAGACCAGTTAGCGCAGGGCATAGTGGTACCACATGGGAGACCACGACTTACTGGTTGTCTCTTTTATTCAGTACTCTATAATGTCTAAATTAAAGTTTCTAATGCATTTTCAAAAACGCAAGTTATAAAAATCTGCGATAGGGTTCTGGATCAGTGAATGATGTCAGGATAGATTACAGTCCTTTACAATCTCTGCCCTAACAATATCGTGATGAATGGAGAATGACACCAGTCACCCATTTATCTCCTAACATTATTGCTTTGATGATATTGATTCTTCCTGTGGCTTCTTAGACTGAAGATTATAGCTTAGGTTCAGAGATATAATCAGTTGTTTAAAGTGGGTTCTTAGTACAGTCCAATTTTTAACCCCTGGGCTAAGATGTGCTGGTCAATAGCTATCAAGAAATCAAATCATTGCTTATTATAACATTTGAGGATTTTAATAATTAATGTACATTTATTCTGTGTCATTTAAATAGTATATACAAATTCTTAAAGTGTATTCACATATTTATTCAGTGGACATTATTAAGCACATTTTTATAGTGCAGAAGATACTGGGTCACAGACAATTTAAAACTATGGGTGTAAGTTAGGATTCCTGGTTTCAGAAAGCTCAAAGATTATTAGGAAGTAGGAGATGGACTTTTTTGATGAATGATATAATTTGACTAACTAAAATGTGATATAACCAAGCATTATGGAACTAATAACAAGGTTTTAAATAATAGGGATGGCTTCATAGAGAGGTGGTGAAAATTGAAATGAATTTTTAAAGGAGTTTTTCTCTTGGCTGGTGTGGCTCAGTGGATTGAGTGCTGGCCTGCAAACCAAAGGGTCACCAGTTCAATTCCCAGTCTAGGGCACATGCCTGGATTGCAGGGCCAGTCCCCAGTAGGGGACACATGAAGGGCAACCACACATTGATGTTTCTCTCCTTCTCTCTCCCTAAAAATAAATAAATAAAATATATATTTTTTTAAAATAAAGGAGTATTCCAGGCAGAGAAAAGGACAAAATGGAGTCCAGGTATGAGACAGAAAGTTATAGTTATATGGAGTGTTTGCAAATGGACTTTAGTTTCATGTGATTGGAAACTAAGTCATATGGAGGTAAGATGATTTGAGGAAAAGTGGGGAGAGGATGAGGAGAAGAAGGGAAGGGGTAGATAGATATATCCATGTATAAACAGACAGATAGATAGTTTGTAGTCAGATTGTGAAAGGCCTTATTTCCCTTCTTAAAATGATTTTGGTTGGTTTTGCTTTATTTTTAACCTGATGGCTGAGGAGTCACTTAATGAGATACATATTTTAAAACAAGAACAGGAAACAATGTTGAGAATGCAGATTATATGAAGAAAGCATTAAGCCAAGGTAAGGAGGGAAGGAGGCTGTTGCAATAATTTAAATTATTGCTTGCACTGCTATTAAAGATTGAATCAAAGCAAAGTGCAGGGGAATTGAAATGAGAATAAATTTAGATGATATTGTAGAGGAAGCCTCGAAAGGATTTGCTGCTTTAGTAGTGGACAAGGCCATAAAGATTGGTTCTTCCAACTGTACTTTCCTGACTCTGAGGAAAAGATAGTTTTAAGTTTGGTCATATTTGTTTTCTAACTTTTTTGTGTAGTCATTTAACAACCATTTCCTAGGTGTCTACTTTAATCAAACCCCAATACTATGGACTATAATGTAATTACAACCCCTGTCTAATGTGCAATTTTTGTGACATAAAAACATAAAATATTATCAAAACAAATCCTCTAGAAGATATGGATTTTTAAACAGTGTTTGTAGAAACATCTGGTCTTTTATATTCAGCAGTTTATGCATTTGGGACCTGTTATTAAAGCAGAGAGCTTAATCTCATATAAAAAGAACTGTCTGTTGTTCTACTAAGCTAGTGTTCATGCAGTTCTAACTAAAATGACAAGAGTGAAAGCCATTAAAAAATAATGCTTGAAATCGATCAGAGATAATGAAATTGCGTTGGCCCAAGTATTAATCAATTTTAATAATCGTGTGTTACAATGATCTTGCAATAAAAAGGCTGTTATTTTCAATTCCATTCATTTAAGCTATGTCTACATGATTGTAACACAACTGGTTGAAAAGTGTAGCCATTTCAACACCTGTGCTATCATCTGATCATTGACCTTTTTTTTCTTTTGCAAATTCCAAAAAAAAGTGAGTTAGCTAATTAGTTGCTAAAACTGCCCAAACTGACACCTGTTTTGTTGTCATATAGTTATAACCTTAAAAAGGTAGCCTTCAAATATAGCCAGACTAATCTGGTCTAATTAAAAAAAAAAAAAAAAAAAAAAAAACAAACAGTCCAACAAATAGTGTCTTGATTCATAAGTCTCTCATAAAGTTATAAGTTAATTTATTTATAATTATTGATGGAGTTGTGGACAACCCTTCTGGTTTCTCCAATTGTCTCCTTTTTAGAGTCGGTCTTTTATGTGGTGTCCAACATTCTTGTGAATGACCATTAAAAATTAATGCCTTCCAGTTTAGGTTAATATTTTCTCTAATCCCAACTGACTAGTAATAAAGTTGAACCTGTTCACATAGTGCAAGCAAGAGAGATTTGCTAAGGCTGATCTTAAGGATCTAGCTAAACGCTCATGCAAATACGTAAGTGTGGAGGCACCCTCCTCAAGGCATGCCACTTAAATCTTTGCTTCAAGTGAAGTTTTCTTCTCCTTAATTCTAAGCATTCCCATGAAATTTGTGACAAAGGGAGCAATGGTCAGCGGCAGCTCGTCCCAAGCTAACCCCTCAAACCTGTTGCCACGGCCTCGTTTTCTTTGACTCTCCAGTGAGCCGACAGCAGCCCCATTATGGCTCATTTCTTTCCCATCACATTTCTGGAGAGCCAAGGTAGCCCCGCCGAGTCTCTGTCCTGTGGCTTCTTCAATCCCAGGCCCTTCCTTGTTTTACCCACCCCAATGTGAATAAACATATTCTCAAAATTAAAACAAAACAAAAACCAAATATGCAACTGTGTTAGGGGGTCCTGAGTCATCACTCTGGTTACACACTTGGCATCTAACTTGTCATAGCTTTTTTGACCCTGGGCATTAACAAAGAATGAACGTGTATGCAACTTTCTGATGAACAATCTAGCTGACTTTACCGCTGTTCCTGGTTTCCTTGTGGCCTACAAAGTGAGAAGTAGGAAAATGTGTACCCAGAGCTTGTATAGAGTGGGGAAAAAAACAAGAACTTATCTTCTCTACTCTTCCGGACAGAGAAGAGACAACCCTTCCATTAGTGGGCTCCAGTGGTTGCAGGTCTACCGACAGACAGTCCCTTCCGATTCTGAAAGCGGAAGGACACTCTTTCATGAAACTACCTGGAAATTGTTGTTGCTCTACAAGGAGGATCCAGGTGGTTCCAACATCCAGTTAAAAATCAAACTTACATTTCCATCAACACTACTATTTTGTTCATAGTTCAAGCATGACAGGCTTTCACTATTTCAGTCAGTAACCTGTGTACCATCTCTTGCAGGGCCTCATACCACAGTGTTGAGCTAGGACAAGCCTAGACTCAAGATGGGTTTTTCTGGACTTTCCCTCTGGCCACAGGTTGGTTTGACTCTTTAACTTAACCAGAATGTATTCTTTTCCTTACTCTTCTTCAGAATAAAGGCCAATATCTTGGAAAAGCTCTTAGATAGATAAAAAACAGACAGGACAAACCCCAGCTACTTTTCAGCAAAGGAATTCAATCCTTTGTCTGTGATCTCTGCATTTTTTTCTTTCCTTACCATCACAGTGGTGACACTTTGCAATTATTGAAAGGAAGTAAGAATAATAAAAGTATGCTGTCCTGAGTTGCTGGGTGATTAAACTCAGCTATGTATTAAAAGTGGAGTTAGACAGTGAAGAGGTGGACACACTCTGTGAATCCACTTTTACAAAGGATTTCTTAAATCATGTATAAATCCCAGACTAGTCTTATATAAACTTGTATTCATGATTGCCTCGGCACAGAAACTTATGCCCATTCTGCACCTTAGTTGATTTCTTCTTGGCCACTGAAATCAACAGGATAAGCATATGGGGTGGGTGATTTATGCAGTGGAAAAAATTGATTGCATGTACACCAGATGAGACTCCTAGATTCCACCTGACTGTAATTTTTTGCCTAGATCTTATTTTTCTTTAAGTGCTTCTGAAAGGTGTGGTGAGACATCAAAAGAGTAAGTATATTCTCCTGGTGCTAAAACATGTTGAAACAGTGATTCTAAGTCTTGATTTCTGTCACAAAACCTCTTCAGGTTTCCAGTGCTTAGCACAAAGCCTATTCACACTAGGGCTTTGGTGATCTGCCCAGCTAATTGCATTTCTTAACATGCTCTTGGTAATATCATGGACAAATTTCCAAATTCTTGATCACAGCTTTGAACATGACTTGTTTTTTTTGTTTATTATTATTCTTTTTTCTGTTTCCGACTTTCTCTTTCTACTCTGTCTCTGAGTTGGGCTGCAAGCAGTGGTCCACAGGCACCCTGCTGGTGCCCTTCCCCGTGCTGTCGGCTCAAGCGGCTGCCTCCGCCTCAGATGCCCTTGTCTGTATGTCTAGTGAATACTTACCCATCTTTCGAGAGGCAGCTCAAGCATTTCCTTCTCTGGGAATCATCTTCAACCCTTACCAAACATCTATTAAACAACATGGAATGTATTGAATTTTGTGTTCTTACAGTATAGTGGTACTGAGCACTTAAACATTCCTGATTATTGGGTTTGTTTCTTTTTCTACCAGATTGTCAGTTTCTCAAGAGTAATGGCTGTGCATTATCCAATTTTTTGTTGGTTACTCTCTAACAGTTCAATATTCTTTCTCATATAAGGATAGTTTTTCCTTTCAAGGAAAGTAAAAAGAACACAAGAGCAACCATCGAAGGTATTCTCTAGTTATGATTGCAGGTGCTTGTATTGCTTTTCCCCATCTCTTGCTTTTAGTGTGTTTGTGTCTGAGTGTTTAAGTGGACTGTCCAACTCAGTCTCACTCAGTTTATATTTGACTTTCTTCTCTGTGCAGAGGTCTCTGCCATGTTCAATAAAGTACAGAAATGATCGGGGCAGAATTCAATCTTACATGCTATATGTTAGTTCTGTTTTTAGCTTTAAGTAACAGAAAATTCAGTTAACAATGGCTTCAGCAAACAAAATAAGATGTTTGGAGCCAGGCAGTGGCTGCTGTTGGTTCAACTGCTCAGTGATGACTTGTGGGGCCTAAGCACATTTTAGCTTTCTATATTTCAACCTCAATGCCTTGCCTTTCTCACCCTTCATGTTTTTCACCGCGTGGTCACAGAAAATCTGTTGCATATCTAGTCATCTATGTAGAAATAAGGGAGGAAACATAGTCCTAGCCACATCAATCACTTTTATCAGGGAGGAGAATGCTTTCCCAGAATCCCTCAGCAAGTCTTCACATTTGCCAGGTTTCTGTCCTATGTTTCTTCCAATCCCTGCCCCACCAGATGCAAGAGAGGTTTTTCCAGCTTCTTTCTAGAATTGGGCAAGGAAAAAAAGAGGTGATCAAGGGTGCTATATTAGCTAATGAAGAGTGTATACTATGTATTAGGTGATTAAGACAGGTATTTAAATGATTTCCTACATGGTAGAATAAGAATGTGCCATGTGACATATTCAGAGCAATATGGATGTTTTGAGAATGAAGAGATTATGTCTGATGGGGAGAAGGGTATACTCAGGAGTGGCTTTATGAAATAGTATTGTCTGATACAGACCTTAAAGGTAATACAATTTTAATAGGCAGAAATGGTAGTAGGCAAATATTTTAAGTAGAGGGAGAAGCAGTAAAGCTTTGTGTTTAGAGATCAGCCAAGTTTAGAGATCTATCTGCAGCTTGCGGAGCTGGGTTTAGTGAGCTAATTTTAAATTGTACTGAATTTCAACTGAAGTTTAAATACCCACATATGGCTGGTAATTACTGTACTGGAGAATACAGGTTGGAGCAGTGTGGTCCATTCTAAGTTGAATTTGGAGGGAATTGAGGAGAGGAGTAAACATGATGAAAACTATAGTCTGACAGGACTACTCTACTACTTTGTTGAAAGTAGCACAGGGTAGGGGAGGGTAGGAGGCTCCCGCATGAACCCAGGTGGTAGATGGTAGAGGCTTGTACTAGTGTGGCGTACGTGAGAGCGGTTTAAAGAGGCTGGATTCTGCAGTTAATTGAACAGAATTCTCTGATGGATGGGATGTAGGATGCGAGATAAAAGAACTAACAGAAAATAATTCTACATTTTTTTTTTTTTTGGCTGAAAAGACTAGAAGAATACAAATTGTATTAACTGAGATGAGAAAGACCATAGAAGGCAAGGCTTTTGTAGAAGACCAGAAGCTTGAATCTAGAACCAGGAAAGCTTGAGATGCTTACTAGACATCCAAGAACATATATTGAATGTGTAATTCAACAGAGTCTAGTTTGGAGATAAATTTTTTAGAGCTGTCTGCCCATTAGTGGTATTTAAAGTTATAAGATTAGTTGAGATCACTAAAAGTGTCAGTGTAGAGTGAAGAAGGATGGCACATCTACTCTGAGTCCAGAGGCTAACCATGCATTTGAGGAGGCAGTGCTTGCACAGGAGACTTGAAAGAAAGTGCTAGTGAGGTAGGAGGAAAACCAGAACGATGAGAGTTTTAGAAGTCAAGAAGAGCGACATGTTCAACTGTGGCCAAATCCCTTTGTTATCCATAAAAAATGAGGCCAGACGACTGACTATTGAATTTAGCCATGCGGGAGGGGGTGTGCGAGCTGTGAGGGGTTACTGGTGATTGCAGCAAGCACAGTTTCTGAGGCGCAGGGAAGCGAAAGCCTGATTGAAATGGTTTCAAAAGAAACTGGAAGAAAGGACTTAATGACAGGATAGATAAAGAAGGTGTTGATTTAGGAAGAAAATTATAAGTTCTGATGAATTCTGATTGTGCAGGATAATTTGATAGAGATAAAAGGAGAAAAGAACATTTTAAAGCAAACATAATTCCTTTTATTGGTTCTTGGATCAGCTGCGCTGTCTCACTCATTGCACACAATATTGACGATTTCGCTGATTTAGAGCTGTCTTGCTACATTTATCAACCTATCAAACTGGCATTTCCAAAGTAACTAAATAATTCAATTTTTAAAATTCAGTGTTAATTCAAAGACATCTTAAAGGAAAATATTTTCATTTCAGATTAAGAACTGTAGCTTATTTTCTGAGAGGAAGTAAATAATTATATATATATCATAATGGAGAGCTTTATTGCAGTTAAACAGAAATCAATTATCCCTCAGGTTTTAATCAGAGAAATCCATCAAGGAAAATGCATTTAATACATAAACTCATGAAGTTTTCTAAATTTTACAGATAAAAACATGTTTGCAAATGAAATTGCATAGATAGTCTAGACTTATCAAAACTCAAAAAGATTAAATAATCTGCCCAAGGACATTCAACTTGTTCAAGGAATACTTTTTCTTTCTCCTTTTCCCCCCTGAATGAGCATCCTGGACATTGAATGTGAGTTACTGGTCTTGATAACATATCATGGGTAATATTGTAAACATCTAATTTAGAATATTCTTCTGTTGATATTGGTCTAAGGGTAGAAGAAAGAACATATTTAGCTGAAACTTCTAAAAGCAACCTGAGGAATCCTGTAGCCCTTACTTTGACCTTGGCCTCTTTTGAAGTAAGTCCTCAGAAATGTTGGTCTGTTGGTCACTGCCAAGGGACACATTGTGTTCACAGGTGCTCTTACCTTACGAACACATTCCTGGACCTCATGGAATGTCATTCAGGAAAGGTAACATGTTAAATAATTTTTCTTTTGCTTTATTACCTCCTACCCCCCAAAAGCACTGAAGTTGAGGTTGTAGATTTCATCCTAGGCAGTGTTATCTTAAATGAGTTAGAACTGCCCTGGGAGCTTGTCCTTCTCCTATAATGACTGTGGTGATCTCCAAATATTCATGAAATTTCCATAGTAAGTTCATGAATAGAAAAACGCAGGAAACATTACATACTGCTTTTCCTTGGTCCATAGAAGGACTCCTGTGGATACACCAAGGACAGGCCTGCTTCTATTATATTGTTGACCATAGTATTAATAGAATATGAGGGAAAAAATGTAATTTGCATTTCTTTCAGGTAGACTCTATTCTTAATTGGACTTTTCTGTGCTTCTTAAAATCCACAGACTCTGGAAATATTACTATTAAGCTCCATTTACATTGTTACATTTATAATGATTAATTCTCTTAAATTCAATAATTTGAGTTATTCTTATGTAAAATTTTTATGCTATGTTTATACTATAAAATAAATATTATGAAAGATATGATACATGAAGAGATGAATAAAAACAAAATATTAATAATAAAAGTGGTCTGGCATAATTATAGGTAATCAGTTTAATTTTTATACTTTTATGTGTTTTTCCTTTTTATGCAGTAAGTTTGTATTTATAATCCAAAACACAGGAATAGAAACAGATTCTGTGTGGGGTGCATGCATCTCTAATTATAATCATCCTTCTGCTCAGTCGTATAGATGGTTGTCAAGATTGCTCTCCTGGGTAATGATCTTATCTTATTATTAGAGACAACACATAAACACAGGAATGTCTTGGAAAATGAATTATAAAATTACTATATGAACTATATTATATTTAAAAGATAATTTAATGGGAAAGGAAGTGCTTGCTGGTAAAATTAATTTCAAACTCTCTTAAAAGAAATGTATAGGGTTAACTTCTTAAAGGTTGCCAAGTTATTAGATATATTAAGAGAATAGTTGACTAATTTTTCAATCTGACATGAGCGCAATATGGCCAATAGTTAAAGATCGGCTCTTGTAAAGAATCCTAGGATCATTCAATTAGTATCATTTCTCTGATTTACCTTTCTTCCCCCTCTTGTATTTCTAGCAGGCAATTCTAAAACCTGCCAAGATTTTACCTTTTGGATTTTGTTCTGTATTCTCTTCGTTGCGCAGGAGATTGGAAAAATGTCCTATTTATTGTTTCATTTCATTTGCAAATTGAGCAGCAGATATAGAGGAATACAAGGAGAAATGCAGTTTCAATGTCAGGATTTAGCTATTAATGTATCTCACAAAAGGAAATGTGACAAGGTTGACTTTTCATTCTTTGCTTATTATTCTGACTGGTTAATGTCTTTTTTGGTGCTCCTGAGGAGTCTTTCTTTCATTTGTACAATTAGTGGCATGAAACTCCATCAATGTCATTGTGAGAGTGTCTTGTATTTTGAGTAGACCACAAACCATAAAACCTTACCACATTCTTTGTACTTTGGATTCTTTATAATTTCTATAGTTTCACGGGGTCATAGAAAGGCAGGACTAGAAAAGGCCTTAAATGTTACAAAATTCAACGTTTTTCTTTTAGATGATAGAACTGAAAGTCAGAAAGATTAAATTTGCTCAAGATCGAACAACTAGTTAACATAACTTTAGGCACATAATCCAAAGTCATTAATTCCCCAGATAATGACCTATCTAGAATCTGCCTAGTGGTTTTCTGGGTGCTTCTGTAAAGTTATATGCAGTGAAATTTAGGTCTGTATGCATACACATATATGCAATGAGTATGTCTTGTGTTTGGGCATAGTTTGTAAACAATTACAATTGCTTTTTTTTTTTAAATGTGTTTTTCCCCTAGTATCATATGTTCCCAGGTACTATGTGACACATCAGTAAAGAAAACTGGGTTCTTTGGAGAATTATCCTAGATGTGTAGTTTCAGGGTTACTTATAGCCAAATCTTAGTCTACACTTGCCACTTCTTTCCGCCAGCAGAGTTACCTGTGCATGAGTTTCCATTGCACCTCCTGCAAATAATTGTGCTCCTCTATTGTACATGAAAGCCATGCATCCGTTCAATTCACTGTGCAGGCCATGGACTTCCACCTCCTTTAGGGTTCCCTCTCATGACTGTTTTGTTACTCCAAATTTACAGCTTCATTCGTTGATCCCATGTATCTGATGTTTTGAGCACATTATTTTTAATTCTTAAACAATTCTGATACCTAGTTATTATTTTCCTCAATTTATAACATTAGAAGATATTTTGAGTCAAAAATATAATAAAGCAAAAATGCAGTATCCATTTCATCAACTAGTAAAGTTGTCCTGAACATTTGAGTGTGGGGGCAGCATGTTAAATATGGATGGGGAAGTGCAATACTGAAATCCTGGGTGAGGAATAACTGATATTTGATAATATACATAACTTTTTAAATGCCTAACCACCTCTACCCTAAGCGAAATCACGAATACCTGCTTGTCCTCTCAGTCTTGGTCTGTTGTTATCCTTAAACATGTGTTAAATTTAAGTTCAATTGTGCATATATACAATGGAATACTACTCAGACATAAGGAAAGTTGAAAAACTGCCATTTTTGATAGCACGGGTGGACCTTGAGAAGATCATTTTAAGTGAAATAAGTCAGACAGAAAAGTTAAGAACCATATGATTTCACTCATATGTAGGATATAAAACTGAAAGCAACAAATGAACACACAAGAAAAACAAATAAAAATTCGTAGACACAGACAACAGTGTGGTGGTCACCGGAAGGAAGGGGGTGGGGGGAGTAAAGGGCGTGTCAAATATATGATGATGGGGGGTGATGTGACTTCGGATGGTGGCCAAACAATGCACTGTACAGGTCATGTATCATAGAAATGTGCACTTGAAACCTATGTAATCTTGCTAACCAATGTCACCCCAATACATTTAACTAAAAAAAAGAAAAGCAATTTAAGTTCAACATCATGTGTACAGGAAAGGCAGTTTTTAACTAAGTGCCAATTCCTAGAGATGGGTTATTACCCTAAGAAATTCCAAGCAGGAATTAGCCTTCAAAAGAGGCAAGCACCAAATTCCCTTAATGTACTTTTGTTAACCTGATCCCATCTCTTTTCTAATCTGGCATGCTTGCTTGTCTTTCTTCCTACTAGGCTGATCCCAGGGTAATTTCCTAAAAACAACAACAACAACAACAGCAAAAATCCTATAAATTGCATGAGAATAATAAAGCAGAAATCAACTCAACAAAAGTAATGACTGTACAGGTTTGAACCCATTAGAGTTCAAATTGAAAGATATAAAATATAAGCACATGGAGTAAAAATATGATATTCTATATTAACCCATTATTGTTTTGCCTTTTTTCTTTTTATTTTCTTATCATTGAAACATAGAGTAATTTTTTCCTTATGTTGTCTGTATAAATGGCTCCCATCCCACCACTAATGCAAAGAATCAGTATTTTTTCAACTAATAATATCCCCCTCAACAATTTAAACTCTTATGATTACCATCCCCATAAATGTTCTAGAAAGCAGATTTCCCCATTGGGCAGAATGAGTTAATTCTCAGTTAATGAGAAGAATTCTAATAAAGCATCATCATTACCTGTAAGAGGTTTGTTTCAAAATCATTTAACATACTTGCCAAGAAAGTTGATAATTCATTGTGTTGGGAAGATGAATGAGGGCATATATTTCTTTTTACAGTAATGGGAAAGTCCTTGAATTTCCTTTGCTAATATCCTAGGCTCCCCTCAAAGAAAAATATGTGCACCAGCATGTATAAACACAGATCAGTATCATAAGCATAAGTAAATAAGCAACACTATAAACCTTACCGTATGATTTTCACAACCATATGATAACTTATAGTAAACCATTACCATTTTAGCTAAATAAAATAATAAAAATTATTGGTGAAAAAATTAGTAAAGATACAAGAAACAGATAATTCTCAAAACCTAAATTCAACTGGTAACAAGAGGTCCATAACAATGAAGCCCAAAACCTTAAGATAGTAATATCTCCTAGAGAAGAGCAGGTAAGTCTGGGAAGTTCTTATTAACAGTAACTGGAAGATAGAGAGAGCTAATGCCAGGGAAAGTTAGATGTTGTGGAAAAAAATTTGGGTTAAGAATATAACTACACATTTAGGTAATAAATTCCAGGAAAAAATAAAGGCAATTGGTCTGAGAGAACAATTTTAGGAACCAGGCAGAAATTCAGTCTTAGAGAAAAATGTTAAGATTAAGTCCTGAGAAACTCATTGTAGCAGTGTACAAAATATAGGAACTAGAACAGTAACATAGGAGAAGACATTGACAACTATTGCAGGCCCTAAGTTCAAATGTTATAGGAAGAAGGAGTGAGGGTCCTAAGCAAAAGCAAGATGTCTGAGAAGCTTCTCTCTCAGGTTGATGACCAATGTGCACCAACTCCTCATGGTAAGGACAGGGAAAAGAAGGTGATGTGGAGAGCCAAAGTGTCCGAGGGGCTAGAGCTTTGTTTTTATTTTTTACTTTTGTTTTAGCTTTTAAAGAAACACATTTTATCTATCTATCTATCTATCTATCTATCTATCTATCTATCTATCTATTGTTGTTCAATTACAGTTGTCCCCAGTTTCCCTCTATTACTCTGGGTAGGCAGGGGAAGACCTTGGGGGTTTTGAAGGAGCCAAAGTAAAGCCAATTAAGTCCAAAAGGAAGGGAAGGCTTAAAAAAACCCGACACAAAGCTGAGGCAGGTTATAAGCCCTAGGGTGTGGAGCCAAGAGTTTAGAGTTAACCTGAGGGGAGGTGAGGGCAGCACTGAGGCAGTTGTTACCATCTTGAGGGTATTTGGTGTGTGAGTGTGTCTAGCTCACTTGGCCACTGGACATTCTTCAACAATACAGATAAAGCTCAGCCACTCCAGTACTTTAAACTTTCCCCAAGAGGGCTTGGTTAGGGTGGCACTGAGGCTGTAGGTGGCATGTCAGTAGCCCCAGCTATAGGTTGTAGGGCTGATCCGGGACCTACGTTCAGGCAGTCTGGTGACAGGATAAAAGAGGGCTTTTCTATCTGTTTGCCTTTCTGTGAGCCATCTATTACTGACATTGTTATGTGCATTTTTATAAGCATCTGCCTGAAAAGAAAAATCAAAATCCATCTTTTTTTTTTTGGTCTGGAGATGCTAAATGAGATTTTCACAGTAATGAAGTTCTTCAAAAATGACCTCAAACATTAAAATCAGCTACCAATTAAAGGTTTGATTGATGTAGGGCAACACTATTTAGCGGATTTCTGTTTTCTGAAGTGTCTGCTGTGAATCCCAGATTTGGTGGTTAGGAGGTCACAGCGACCTTGTGCTTGCATGAGCCAATAAAAAGGACAATGCTTACTGAAATGAATCATCAAGTAGGCTTTGGTTTTAAAAATAACTCCTGGTAAGCTAATTTTATTTTTTTAGAGGTAGCTACATCATTGGTGGGCAAAGATAAACATCTGTAAACCCCAAGTTGAACATTTGTTCTGGGAACACAACCATATTATTTAACAAATTTGACTCCCTACAAGATGATATATAGTCTAAAGATGAGTGTTACAAAGTTTGCTTATCTTAAGCATGTATCTTTCTTTACATTAAAGAAAAATATTTCTTGTTGCGCAGTAATGTTCTTCCATTATTAAAGCTTTGCAAATGCATAAATTTAGAAAATAAAAGACGTCTTCATTAGTCCTACCACAATTGGCATATTGCTGTTTCCTTGGTACAATTACTCATTTTCAAAAAATAACTTTCATCTATATTATATATCACTTCACCCAGTTTATTTAACCTAACTTTGTATCATTAGATTTTTATAACACATGCTTCCTAATTATGTTTTTATTTATTTTTGTATTTATTATTTATAATGATTGCAGACTCTACCATAGACATGTCAAAATTTATTTAACTCCTATTTTGATTGTATTATATGCAAATTATCTCCATTTACAACCCTATAAATAATACTTCTATAAAGAACATTATGCATAAAATATATTCCTATTTAGAATTTTTCTTTAGACTAGATTCCCACAAGTGAGATTAACATGATAAAAGTTTGACCCAATTTTAAAATCTCTTGATAAAAATAATGTCAAATATCATCTTTTCAAAAAAGAGCATTTTACCACTTCATTAATTTTGCTCAATTAGGTAATAGTTTTTTCTTCTTTCTCCAAATGTCTGCTCATGAGGGTAAGGGACCATGCCTAGAAGATTAAGTTGGCTGGAGATAGTAAAGGAAGTCTCAAGACAGAGGATGGGTAAAAAGCAAATGCCAGAACAGAGATTAAATCTGACAGAATACTGGGGCACTGAGGCCCGAGAAGTCAAAGGACAGGCCCGCAGGATGTCACAGCATCTGTTCTGGACAACGGGTTACAGAGGGGTGGGGACTGAGAATCTGCCAACAGTGAATCAATGCTGAGAAGGACTAAGATGGGCCACAAGCAATCAGCCAGAGGTGTAGATCCACAAGTTCTTGTCCAAAAATCTTGGGACGGGGTATGTTTTGAAATTAGCTGTTTTAGAATTTTTAGACTTCTGTAGATTTACATATGATAATAATATAGTGCACAATACCACCATAGCTTTGGGGTAATAGAAGTAATAAACATATTAATATTTTTGTAGCCACACGTGTAACTTTTGGTGGAATACCTTAAGATTCTAATTAGCCTAATATCAGTAAAGATGAGATTTTCCCACCAATATGTTTGTTGCAAAGTTGCAAAAAAGTGGCTTAGGCTTTCAGAGCATTTTGGATTTAGGAAACACATAAAAATTGAGCATATACATTGTCATTGGTGGTTTACTTTAAGAAGTGTGGTGCCTAAATAGATAAATTACATCGTAAGATCTAGATAAGATTTTTAAGATTTTAAGCTTATTTTTGAGGTTTTAAGTTTGTTTTTCTGTTTTTTTATGAATATATTTTAAAAAATCATATTTGCTTTAAGTGTATGTGGTAAGAGTTGAAACATTTTTTCTCTCTGAATTTTTATATTCAGTGAAATACTAAACAACAATACAAATCTTATCCTTTGTCTGTCAGGGATATTTTCTTTGCACTGTCTCCTGGCAGAAATTAGATTTTCTAAGCAAATATTTTGATTAAATATATGGATGATATAAATTATCATACTTAGGAAAAAGATAGAAAGATTTACCCTTGGATTTATGAATTTCCTTAACAATTGCTACTTTTCAGTTTAAAATATATCCTTGTTCTGGTAATCATAACACATAAAAGGTGGCATTGGGTATTTGTGTAATACATGAAAAAGTGACTCTATGAGTGAAAGAACTTTGGATTTCTTTCTACTTTATAATTTACATTGTGGAAATGTTCTTTTTTCCTTCTTTATACATTCAACTTGATCTTTCTTATAAATACAAAAGTCATCATTATTAGACAAAACACTGGGAATGTACAACCATAAGCCTAGGAGAGGTAATTTATTACTTATGTTGCTGTTGTTCAAATAGATAGTTTGCTGTCTATATTATTTCAAATGCTACAGAGCTATAATCCATATGTCTTCTCTTGGTATTATTCTCTTATTTCATTATTCATATTCACAGAATTTTGTTCAACTTCTTCACCAAATTATATCTGTTCTCATGTTTGAAGATTGTATTAGTCTTCCACTTTTATTTTCCCACTGTAACCAAAAAAAAAAAGATTTCTTTAAAGCACTGTGCATTGAAAATCACTTCTATGCCCCTTGTAGTTGGGTCAAAAGCAAAACACAAAAATCTAATAAGGAGGTAAAGATGACAAAAATGGTAGAGATTTATTATTTAGTCAACTAGTATTTGTCTAAGGCTCTTTGGGTGATAAGACATAGTGTGGTGATGAAGACACAAATGAATAAATTAAATAGCATGAATTGATCTGATGTGACCCTGTCCCCTAGTGGCTTAGTCTAGTGGAGGAGATAATAGGGACATAGAGATTTAAGTTCAAACAAATCTGGGTTTGGGTCTTAGCTCCGCCTCTTATCTATCTGCATTAGGATTTTTTTTTATGGCACAAAAGTGAAGCCCTCTGTCTCATTTTTGAGTGCTAATTATTAAAATGTAGTAGGATTCTTATGAAGATTAAACAAAATAATGGATTACAAGTGCCTAACTCAGTCTGGTCCTCAGTATCAAGCACAAGTTATAAAAATAATTATTCATTCCTTGACATAAATATTAAATACATACTAGGTATAAGGAGACTTGAGGATGGACTGTGCATAAATCAAGCCCTGTCCTCAGAGAGTTTATATGCTTTGGGGAACATCAATTATGCAACAGGTAACTACTCTGTTTCATAATAAATGAATGAGAGAGGCGAGACATAGTGCTATAGATACAGATGAAAGGGACCCCTAATATCACCATGAGGGGACATGCTTAGCTGTCCATAAAATTGAGATCCAAAAATAAGTGGGAATCAAAGAAGCAAAGAAGCAAAGAAAGAGTGTTTAGCATGGAGGGGAAAAGTATATATACCAAAGGGAGATGTTCAATAGCACAATAATTTCTGAGAATTAAAACATACGCCTGATGGGATCATGAAGGAAAAGTAGGGAGTGATGTGAAGAAGGATGGAGGGTTGGACTGGAATGTGTGTGTAGGGGGGTGGGTGTTCCAACCACGGGAAGAAGTTTGGCTTTTATGTGAAAGTCACTGAACAGTTATTGATAGTCTTTCAGCAGTTTAAAAAAAATTCCTCAGGGAAGAAGTGGATTCTGATAAGTCCACAGGTGTGCTGGCACAAGTTGAGAAATTTCCTTTCTGATTTTTTACACTTCTCTTTGCAGTAAATTATGTGCTGAGACTGGGCAGAAGGGGAGCAAGGAATCATGGGGTAGGTAGGTTTCAGACGAGTAGTGAATTTTCCCAAATAGCTGAAGTGGGTTTGCTTTGACTATGAGGCTATAGAAGGATTTCAGATAAACATGGAGGGTGAAGCCAAAATAGCGTCCTAAAATATGTGGCCTGGGAGGTATACTCACCCAGTTTCCTCCTCAAGGAAGGGTTACCAGCCAGCTAAGAGGAATGTATTCAGCCCATGGCTTCCCGGTGTCATCTCTGCCAAAGCCTGCTTCAGGTGCAGAAAGCTGCCTCCCAAAAGGCCATCTTGGGATTCTTCTTGCCTCTGGAGAACCCACACTGCAAAATATTATGATATTCATCTGACAGTGTGTGTGACACTTTTTTCAGTGGTTCTCAACTGGCCACATTTAGACACAGATGAGGTGGACTGTTGCTGCAGTCAGGGGTCAGGTGTCTGTCAAGCAGGTGAGGTAGAGAAACAACTGAGGATGTGGGTGAGTAAAACATTGAAGTTATGAATATGCAGTCTACTTGGGCATAGAGAAGCATGTGATGATGAGAGATGTCTTAATAGAGAGAGAGAGAGGATGCAGATGATTCCATGGACTAGAAGTAACAGTGGGAGTAACAAAGATATCCAACGTTAACTATTTTAAGAAATATTATATATTTATTGTAATGTAAAAGTTTATACTTTTGATAAGAATGAACAGGCAGCCTCTATGGTGTTTAAAGGTATAGGTGCTCCAGCTGGGTAACAGATATGATTGTAAATACTGATCTGCCAAATACTACAATATCGGGAATCTTCATCCTGTTTTCCCTCCACTCATCGTTGTCAGAGCCTACCAAGCTAGAACTAATTCTAGCCGAGCATGTAATAGTTTAATGTACTCTGCTTCCAGAGAGCATTTATTGTATAATAGGGGACTTTGCCTTCTTATTCAAAGGATCAAGATATATTAAATAATCTTCTTCATACAAAATAAACTCAGTTTCATTAAAACTTATGTTAGATAATTATCAGATAATAAAGAGAGTCTCTGGTCTACCCAGAGATGGCAGAAGGACTATGGAAAACAATGCAAAATGGTTTTAAATGTGCCTCCCCAGCTTTGATAGGGAAATGAATAAATATCAGCATTGTGCTTATTTGAGCTTTTAGTCTGAGCTTTCCCCAGTCTGCCCTCTGGTGGGACTAGTAATAAAGAAACTGACAAGCTAAAATAATTAGCTGCTAGAATTCAAAAGAAAATTATGCATAAATCAGAGATGAAGTGAGATTCAGGGAGTTTTACTTATCTTACTTTACAAAACAGGGCATACTGCATGTACTCCTAACAGCATGCTGGATGAAGTAGATTTTGGAGAACGAATTACTACAGTCACATGAACTGAATATACAAAAATAATGGAAAAGACTCAAAGTCAGTATTTTCCTTTACTATGTGTTTGTGTTTCTCTGAAAGGACTTGATTACAAAATAGTAGTAAGAAAACCAATTATTTAACTATTTTGCCTTGTATAGGCAAAGTGATGGTTTGATTTTCCCCTTTATCAATTTTTTATCTTTTTACTAAATTAAATTATGATTTACTGGCATCTTATAGATACACACTCTTCTTCCAAGATCTGAAATAAATTACTTATTTAATCACAAAAAATGCACATAAACTTAAGTGTTTCATTTTAATACAGTTCCCAAATTACCTGCATTTTAGCAGATCTTGTTAGGTAAAATCACTGAATTTGACTGTGACTTTCTCTTAGGAAAAGATGAACTAATATATCTTCTAAGGTAAATTTGGAGTTAAGAAAAGCAAACTTGTCTTTAAATCGCAATGAAATATATTTGAGAAACAACTTCTTCAAAAGTTTTATGGTTGTCAATGTTGAATTTACTTAAGTAAGGACAAAAATAATGAAATTGTGATCTACCATCATTATTTCATAAATAGAAGCCTAATTAAATTAAAAAAGGACAATCTCAGATGTTAAGAATTGCATTTAATTTTGTGAAATACTTTATTAAAACTCACAGCATCTCCCAATCAACATTTTAATATCTTGCTAACACTGAATGCATTATGGAACTGACCTTTCACATTTGGCCTACCCAAAACATTAACTTTGCCTTTTTTTCTAAAAATAATATTTTTCCTATTCTTACAAAGTCACTTGGTTAATTGCTATGATGGCAGGATGTTATTTATTTGAGGGAAAATACTGGAATATGTTGGTTTACAATTATTTCCTTTTTTATTATTGATATTAAATGTTTGAGTTTCTATTCCTTCCATTAAAATAATAACCATAAGACTGTTTGTCAGTAGCACCAAGGTAGTGGCTTGAACCTGACCAGATCCAGCCCATCATTGCAGAAAACCACATCTTCATGATGGAACTGGACTAGAGTGGAATGGTACTTAAAGTCTTGGACTCCAGAAAAACACCTGCTTCTGCTGAGGTATTCAGACAAAGACTCTTGGAGGCTGGCCAGGATTGTGCAATGCTCAAACCCATTGCTTACATCTTTGACAGTAACATCTGGTAGCACAGATGCTAAATTCTAGAAAGCCATAATTATGTTGAGAGAAGGGAGAAGTTGTCTTACACAGTTATTATCATGCTTCTACCACAGGTATTAGAAAGTAGCAGTCATTTTGTATTCACCCACCAGCATATGTTTTCTCATTTTTGGAGATGAAAATTCTAGATCATGCCCAATACTGAGATTAAAAATCATTATGTGTTTTTAAGCAATAGAAAGGTTACAAAAGACCATAAAGGATGTGATGAAAATGTGTTGTTATCTCCAAGTGTCTGTTCAAAAGCCATTGAGCTGGGTGCCAAAAATTCATAGTCGAGCCTATTCAAAGAAAAGTTGTTGACAGTAATCTCTCTTGGTTTCACACTCTATCCTGGAGCCACTCATAAATGAGACTGTCAGATTTTATACCGATGAAAGGAGCTTGTCTTAGCTTTGTTTAGCTCAGCTGTTAAGAATTCCCTTTTCCCATTTTTCTGTCTTTCTCAGACAGATTCTTATTTAAAAGGTTATGGCAGGTGCCAGGACATCTATGTATTGTTTGTCTTTAGAAGCAATGTCTTATATGCTGAGTGCACCCACACAAATAATGGCCTGGAATCTCATCACAACCTTCCCTTCCAGGACTCAGAAATTAAGATATGTAATTCGGTGGTATGGTAACCCATTTAGATAGCGTGACTTAATTTGCACCTGTTTGCCACAGTTATTGGGAACACGTTGTGGTCAGGTTTTAAAGAACATAAAGATGATAAAGGTGAGCACGTACAAATTTCATTTCTCTGGGGCTCATTCTGAAAATCTGACTATAAGGCTGTTGCCCATCAATTTATATATTCTTTGCTTCATCAAATATTAATGATAGTCTGCAGTGTACAAGACATTCTGGTGTGTGCCAAATACGCATTAGTGAATGAAACTGACATAATCCCTGCCCTCCTGTAGTTGATAGGTTAGTCACAGGAATAAAAAATGCAAATGCCTTTGGAGACATGCAGATAAAGGAAATGAGGGAAGCTTTGAACTTAAGCCTATAATTAGTGGTGTAGGTTGTGGCTAAAGAAAAGTGAATATTTTACTGGACAGAATTCAAATTCAAAATTCATTTATACAGTGAGTCATACCTTACAAGGGAAAAAAAGACACACCTGGAGTCTGAGCACTTTACGTGGCTCTCTCCTAAGAGTTTGAGTTTCTGTTCATGAGACAGGGTAGGGATGTCTCAGCTACTGTGAGAACTGCCTCTGCCTTTGTGTCTCCTCTTTACCACTTACGCAGTCAGCCATCTGATCTCAGAGGCCTGGGAGAAATTAGCAACAGGGGCCAGGTTGAGTTTTCAAGTTGCTGTTCACAGAACAACTGCGTTTTACCCAGATGACTCGGCAGAGACCTCCAGCACTGCCGGCCTCCTGCTGATTGGCGCCCACATTTGTCAGGCCCCACCGCTGTCTGCTCAGGTCAGAGTCAGCAGCTCTGGCGGCGGATATGCTGGTTTGCTTCACTGGCAGTGGCTTTTCTGCCATCAGCCTCCTATTTATCATCCTATAAACTGGGAGTAATCATTTCCTTTGTGGCAAACAGTTTATATGTTTTCTAAAGGGTGAACTACCATGAGATTTACTTTAATGTGAATGTAGGTCAAACTACCTCTAGGCCAGAAATTACCATACTTTTTTGAAAACATAGAAAACAGCACAAATAGTAGAGATTTGATTTTATACCCTATATGTATATATATATCACTCTAACCATGTATTATGTGAATAACAAAAATCTATGCAAAGTTATGATTTTTTTAAAGGATAAAATGTCTTAATATTTTATTTGCATGCTTTGAAACATGGTTATCCATGTACCACACATCAAGGACTAAAAATGATGCTAACAACAATAAAATAGCAAATATTGGCATTTATTGTTTAACACCTACTAGGCATAGTTAACCTCAGAGAAATGGAGTAATTACCAAATTTATTTTTAACTTATTTTAGTATAAAATAAAATTGTTAATACCTTCTGCTTTACTACCGGAAATTGTTTATGGTTTAACAGATTCAAAGTAATGCCCTCTTTCAGAAACTTACTTAGCTTCTCCATGCCTTTCTTTTCCCCTCTGTAAAGTGGAGGTCATATATCCCCTTTATTGTTATTGTGCTATTATTAGGGTTAAGTGAATTAATATATGCAAAGTATTTAGAATGGTCTTGTTACAGAGTGCTATCTACCAATAACATGTGTTTGTGGGTTTTTGACTTTATTATTAATATCATCGACTAAAAAAATAAAACCATTCTGCATCATGATAGATAAGAAAAGAGGGATGAAGATTTGCAACTTGTCATCATGTTTACTGTATCTTTCTTACTTCCAAGGAGCAATGTTAAGGTATTTGACACCTAAATTGTGAAGAACTTAGAATAAAGATAAATTAAATAAAATATGAGAGAAGAATCAAGGTCCCAGATATCACGTTCCTTCTGATGAAAGCAACTCTGTGAATTAGAGAATTCATAGCACATTGGAGTACACCTCTAATTTCAAATCTCATTTTTTTATACAGTTGAAATAAATTTAAAATTAGTAAAAGCATCTTTTGAGCAAATATAACAGGAGTGAATGTCAGAAAGGGGAGTTGAAAGTATATGAGGAAGTGAGAGGAGTTCTTCAGATTTTGTTACCATGAGGATATTACAAATTGGCCACATTCATATGACCTTCAGATTTTGCAAATCCATCTATGTTGATGGGTCTCCATTCAGGCTACATACGTATGACGAACCCTTGGAGAGGTTTTAAAACATAAGATGCCTGAGCCCCACCTCATCTCTCTGGGGCAGTGGGGTCTGGGTACCAGCAGTTTTTCAAAGCTCCCCAGAAGAATACAGAGTGCAACCAGGAAGAGAGTCACAGGAGTGTTCTACCTGTGCCTTGGTTAGCGGGTGCCTGGGTTTTGCAATAGCCAGAGCTATGGCCCCTTTGACACTTGCTGCTTACCAGGTATCAACCTGCTTCTCTGAAGTTCAGCATCTGATGATGATGATCTAGGGCTTGAAGTGATAGAAACAAGCCTGACTAGCTGTAGACAGAAGCTACAGTCTTGACTACAGCAAATGCGGTTCAGGAAGCTTCTGAAAATGAAAGGAGGGGAGAGTGAGATTAATAATAATATTTATATTGGGGATTGTTTCCTGTCATTATAAGTGTATAGCAGATTTTTTTGTCTTCCTTGTTTTAATGTCTTTTTCTATTTGACATGGATCTTAAATATAGCTGTGTCATGTGTGATTATTTCTCAGACTGATGCCTTAATAAACAATTTGTATTTCTCTAGATATTTATATGTATTGCACTTAGAAGTTCTAGATAGCGTTTCTCAATGGCTGTCCATTGTAATCATCATGGGCCTTACCAGAGACCAAGTGAATTGGAATCTTTGGGGCATGGGACACTGACATTGAAATGTTTTAAAAAATTCCCCAAATAAAAATGTGACCCAAGTTTAAGAACCATTTATTTAAGAGATATATATTTTAAAAAATCATTTGAAAACAAATATGTATACTAATAGAAATACAAAACAGTGTGGTTTTAAATTTGACAACAATTTCAAAGAAAAAAGTAGAATATAGTCTTACAGAAAAATTCTAGACTTTCTTGAAGGTGATTATTAATTAAACGGTGAGTTAAATTTACACCTGTTCAGGGAGGTAGAGCACATGACCCTGAAGTTGTTGTTGGAGGAAGGGTTCTTGTTTCCAGGTAAAATTGTCCGAAGTTACTGTCTCTCTTCTTCAGCATTTTGACACTGACCCAACACCTGAGCAAAATGCTGAAGTGAATAATCAATTTGAAATGAGACCCTAATCCTCTGGATGTATTTTAGACTTCATGCTCTTTATTTTCAGACAAATCTTTAGAGAAACAGTTCTACTACATCAGTGAAGATACTAGTAATAATTTCCTGCATGAATGAAGTTCATTATTTGAATCACATAGTGAAATAGGTGATTAGTATATTTATTGGATTACATATAAAGTAATCAATATTGACTATGTTTATTATTCCCTACGTTCTTTTTAATTTGAGTACAATATTGAAATCATTCTCCTCACTGGTTTTGCAAGGTATAAGAAAAGATAGGAACTCTAGAATGTGGTGTAATAAATGGTTTGGCCTATCATATGTTTTCTGTGTGCTTTTAAAATGTTATTCAATGATAAGATATTAAATAAATTACCAAAGCTTATTCTTTATTAATTAACTTACTTTGTAGTAAAAAAAAAATGTACTAGGTTGTCTGTTCCTTCAAATAATGCTGGAGGGTTTTCGGAACTAGCTCTCACATCCCTTTAACAATTTAGAACTTTTCATGTGACTGTACGTATTACATACCTAGTTGGGTACCGCTGACCTGCGAAAGGCACAGGAGACATACTTCCAGAATTACTATGTTCTAGTTAAAAATGGATGTTTTAAATTAGCTGACCTGTTATGTATACCCCACTGTATGTTTCTAAAAAGTAAAATCAGGATATACATAGGTGATGCAGACACTGGCTAGCAGTGTCTGCGTCATTATGGGTGAATTAAAACATACACACGGACTACCGAGTCTGTGGAGGAATAAGGACAACAACATGGCTTTTCTCTCAAGGGGAGCAAAAGCTGCGGCCTCCTCCATGGCAGGCCTTTATTCTAATTCTCTCTCATATTCCAAGATGGTTCTTCCTCACTATCCCCATTACAACAAAGGAGCCAATACCCCTCATTACATCACAGAAGAAGGACATTAGCAAATGAATAGGCAATCAGTTACACTGGGCCTGCAAGGTACTTACAGGGTGTGGGGGTTTCAGCAAAGAGCAAGTCTCAAAAGGGCCTACGTATATTGCAAATCTGATTACCCATGAGAGAAACTATCTGTGGGCATGGGTCCTGTGCATCTCCGAGAGGGAGCTAGGCCCAGGCCACTCAGAAGCGTCTGCCACACATAGGTATGAATATGTATGTTTGTGTATATTTATATATGCACACACACATATTTATATGTATATATGCATGTGTGTGTTTATATATGTGTATATTGGAGAGAGAGATTATGAGGAATTGACTCACATGACTATAGAAGAGAAGTCCCATATGTGCTGTCAGCAAGCTGGGGGCCTAGAAAGCTAGAGAAATAGTTCCAGTCCAAGCTAGAAGGTGTGAAAACCATAGAAACTTACGGTGCAAGTCCCAGTCTGAGCAGAAGACCAATGTTCTAGCTTGAGCAGTCAGACAGAGAGTGAATTCTTTCCTCCTCTGCCTTTTTGCTTTATGTGAGACTTCAATGATGGATGAGGCCCATATACACTTGGAAAGGTAGTCTGCTTCATTCAGGCCACTGCTTTGGATGCTAGTAACATGTAGAAGCACCCTCATAGATATACCCAGAAATAATGGGCACCTCATGGGATGGCCAAGTTAACACATAAACACATAAAATTAGCCTTTGTACCCACCTAGTTGGATTTATTACTGTAGTGATAATCAAGTCAGGTCCAAGTCATTTTTTTAACACTATGGTAAAGTGTTGTTCCCTAACTAAGTCATTGCCACTAAGTGTTACATTTAGCCTCTTTCCTCCTTCTCTATATTTGTCATTAAAAATAAGAAGTAAGAAGCCTATAAATTGTTGTCAAAGTACCTGTCTTCTGTCAGCATCCCAGAAAATGTCAGTATCTGGTGAATTTTAAAAATTCAATAAAATAATTTTTAAAATCAAAATCATAAAAAGAAAATACATATTAGCCTTGGGATTGTTTACCTCCAAGAAGACCAAGGAATCATGCCTTAATTAGAATACTCAAATTGACTGTAATCTCCCCATATTTAACTGGATGTTTTTCTCATATCTTAGTTTCTATCCTTTGGGGTGCATATAATTTGATGCAATTCCTGGTAGTAATTAACAATTTCCTAAACAACTCCAGGTCTGCAGTTGATTGGCGTATAGAACCCATTCTTTCCCAATCATGAATTTACGATTCATTTAATTAATGAAAATCAAATTTTCCTGGAAAAAAATGAAATGGATAGTTCAAACTCATTGTTTTAGGAGAAGCTTATGTTTCCTCTTTGTAGAATTTTTTCAAGTTTTTTTTTATTATGTTTCTCTCTTGTTTTCTTGTTTTCTTTTTTCTTTCTTTTTTTTAATTTTAATTGTTGTTCTTGTACAGTTTTCTGTCTTTTGCTCCCATTCCAGCCCACTGCCCCAGCCCTCCTCACCCCCCTCCCATTTCCATCCCCACTAGTTTTTGTCCCTGTGACCTTTATACTTGTTGCTCCAAACCCTTCCCCTTTCCCCCTGAAATTCCCTCCCCTCTCCCCTCTGGTGACTATCAACCCCTTCTCAATTTCAGTGTCTTTGGTTATGTTATGCTTGTTTGTTTGTTCTGTTGATTAGGTTCCTGTTAAAGGTGAGATCATATGGTATTTGGCCTTCACTGCCTGGCTTAGTTCACTTAGCATAATGCTCTCCAGTTCCATACATGCTGTCGCAAAGGGTAGGAGCTCCTTCTTTCTTTCTGCTGCTTAGAATTCCATTGTGTAAATGTACCAAAGTTTCTTGATCCATTCATTTACTGTTGGGCACCTAGGTTGCTTCCAACACTTGGCTATTGTAAATTGTGCTGCTATCAACATTGGGGTGCATAGATTCTTTTGGATTGGTGTTTCAGGGTTCTTAGGATATAATCCTAGCAGTGGAATTGCTGGCTCAAAAAGTAGATCCATTTTTAGTTTTCTTAGAAAATTCCATGCTGCTTTCCATAGTGGTTGTACCAGTCTGCAATCCCACCAACATTGCACTAGGGTCCCCTTTTCTCCACAACCTCTCCAACACTTGTTGTTTGTTGCTTTGTTTATGATGGCCATTCTGACCAGTGTGAAGTGGTATCTTATTGTGGTTTTAATTTGCACCTCTCTGATAGCAAGTGATATTGAGCATCTTTTCATGTGTCTCTGGATCCTCTGCATGTCCTCCTTGGAGAAGTGTCTGTTCATGTCCTTTGCCCATTTTTTAATTGGGTTGCTTGTCTTCTTAGAGTGGAGTCATGTAGTTCTTTATATATTTTGGAGATTAAACCCTTGTCTGAGGTATCATTGGTGAATATATTTTCCCATGCAATTGGTTCTCTTTTTATTTTAATACTGTTTTCTTTAGCCATGCAGAAGGTTTTTATTTTGATGAGATCCCATTTGTTTATTCTTTCCTTTATGTCCCTTGCTTTAGGGGACATATCAGTAAAAATGTTGCTGCGTGAAATGTCTGAAATTTTCCTGCCTATGTTCTCCTCTAGGACTTTAATGGTGTCAC